>JBBBDQ010001752.1:1810000-1825000 GCA_037127315.1 Ascarosepion bandense
CGTTTTGAAAAAACACGACACAAAGAAGAAGAAGAAGAAGAAGAAGAAGAAGAAGAAGAAGAAGAAGAAGAAGATTTCTTTCTGTTCACGTTTACCTGAACAACGAATTTATTTGCATTTTGGGTAGCAATAGGATTCTTATAAAAATATGTACACTACCGGCCATAATTATCAGGCCACCCCAGTTTCTTTTTAAAGAAATGATGTATTTCATAATAATTTTAGTATTTATTGCCAAATGAAAATAGAATGGTTCTTTTGTTATTATTACTTTGCAAAATTTTACAAGGTAAAGAAGCAAAGATGAACTCGTCCGAACCACCCTAAATTTTCTTCCTTCTTTCATTGATGAAACTGCAATGTAGGTATTATTAAATATTTATAAGTTCATTTGATGCACATGTTATTGTGCAATATTAACAAAAGAACTATATTATTTTCATTTACATTTATTCACTTGGCAATAAATACTAAAAAATAGTATGAAATACATCATATTTTTAAAAAATGGGGTTGCCTAATTATTATGGCCGGTAGTGTATATGTTCCCAAACAAAAGACAGTAAACTAATATAAGTATAGTATTTGCCAATAGACACGTATAATCTGCGTACATTGTGAATATAATCCTCACTGAGTAACCTTTTATTGTGGCATTATAGTAAATTAAAATAAAGGAAAATATTAACACAAGGCCAATTTATATCAGCAAGAACTGCTTCACTGTCAACTGTTTGCAAGATAGTCACGCTAACTTTTAGATAGATAGATAGATAGATAGATAGATAGATAGATAGATAGATCAGCGAGAACATCTTCACTGTCAACAGTTTGCGAGATAGTTATACTAACTTTTACACTTCCAGTGCTGGCGAACCAGAAGCAAAGCGAATAATGTCGACGGTAGAAGTTGATGTAAAAATGCTCGCTGCTTTTCGACATAACGCTTGCTTTTTTTTTTTTTTTTTTCATCATTCATACAAACACGTTTTACACAGAACATAGATTCACCTACACAGGCGAACACATAAGCATCCAAAGATAAACACACACATTAAATATATAACATAGTAGTTACTCATATAAAACGATATAAAACGTGTATCCGCCTTCTGAGCTAAGCAACACGTGCACAATAATGTATACACACGACTTGCCGCATCCAAAAACACGCGATTGTAGAACTGAACACGTGAATGTCTGACAGTTGAGTCTCGTAGATGGCATGTGTTTAGGAATCTGCACACGCCCTTATGCACACAAGACAAGAGTAAACACAACCAACCCGCATGCAAGCACAGACGCGGGTAGACCTACCCGTTTATGTGAAAATATACTCCAAGGCTAATAAAAAGACATTATATTTTTTATTAACATTTCTGCCTTCGACGTAAAGTATTGAAAAATGCACCGATAGATTCATAAACACTTGATCGAATATATTTAAAGGTATTTGGCTTAAAAAGAAGACTTTCTGTAAATCAACGGAAATGTGATTATATATATATATATATAAATTTATGTAAGCCTATATTTTTTTAATTCCCACGTGGACGTTGTTGCAAATGACACAAGGCTACAATCAGAAAAACAGAACTTGCAGAGTAAAATCACTTGCAATGGCTTTCAACACTAACAGTAGCTTGCTAACACTTTACCCACTATAAAGTGTTTACTCATCAAAGTCACGCAAAATCACACACACACACACACACACACATATATATATATAGAGAGAGAGAGAGAGAAAGAAAGAGAGAGAGAGAAAAAAAAACTGAACATAGGAATAAACACAGCATCGTGGTTGTCAGTTTCACATCTCAAGCGATCTGCCTGTATCTACAAACGTTCTCTCATATACTAAGCACTGTTTAACCACAAATATTGCAAATTTAAAACAATATATATATAGCTCATCAGGAAGTTAAATATTTTTTAAATGAAATATATATATATCTATATAAAATAATATATATATATAATAAAAAATATTTTTTAAACAAATAAAAGTAAAAATAAAAAAGTATTTCACTGCCTGACGAGATGCTAATAAGATAGTACCGAAACACAACAGCTCTTGTGTTGCAGTAAACTGTTTGTATTATAAACTTATAATAAAAATATTATCATATATAATGCTCTACTAAGTATCTAGCAATATTAATAATGTAAATCACTACAAACAGTGGACCCATTAGTTTGTACTACTGCTATAATATATATATATACGGTGTATCAATATACTTTTACAACTTTGTGGACTTTTACATCAAAATGTCGATATAAATATACAAAATGCGATGGGTAAAGTGACGCCATTTTATATTTTTGTTACAGAAGTTCCAATACGAACAGAGTGTTTAGTTGTCAATCTAGGAACAGTGAAGAGGATTCGGAAAGAGTTATATGACATATCTAATCACCATCATGTTTTTTGGAATGATCATTAATGATGATTACGTTATGCTTCCATTGATCTTCCCACAGGGCATCAGACTCAACACGGAGGCCGACATCAAGTGCCTTGAGGAGGACGTACTGCCTAGACTCAAGAGGGAGGATGATGGACTCTGTGTCTAGCAACAGGACTCTGCTCCATGCCACATAAGTAGAACCCAGTCGTGACTGTCAAACAATTTATGCGACCACATCACCCCTTACACCTAACCGCCTAACTCCCCAGACTGCAACCCCCTTGATTATTATGTGTGGGGCGCAGTTGAACGAGAAACCAACAAAACTGTTTTTAAGACCAAGGATAAACTGAGGGCAAGGATTATGGCAGCATTCACTAAATTAAATAAAGAGCCCGTCCAAAAAGTTGTAAAAGATTCTTAAATCTTCTGGAGGACGTGGGTGAAGCTAATGGTGATTTTATTAAATAAATTTACACTTTATTATTTCAAGATATTTTAGTGTAATTTTGGAAAATATATCTATTAAAATATGATAGTGTTATTTTCATTTTTGCGTAATTTAAACGTCAATTTATCCATTTTACTCTGTATATACGCAAAGCCTTCGTTTTTTTGTTATTACGTTTAAAGAAATGTAACAGTAGAAAGATTAACAGTATTGCCATGTTGACTAGATTACATTTGTAATTCGTGTACATTTGTGATTAGTCCGTTTAAAGTGTTTAACGCGTGTAGTAGAAAGTTAATTGAAAGCGTTTCGTTTAACAATGGCAAGATATTCATAACGTGAGCAAGCAGATATTATTTTTGCATAGGCCGCACGAATGGGATTGGACGCGTGGCTGCACGGCTGTATCAGATTCCGTTTTCAGACCGAAGGCAACCGAATCATTCAACCTTTGATGCTTTTAATCAAGATCCATGACACCACAATAAGTATTATTGTATTGAATCTGAGATTGTACATTTAACTTTTAAATATTTACAAATAATAACTCAAGCTCGGTGGATTTGCGGACATATGTTTATATAGACTTTTATCTGTTTTTGGTGGAATGAACTGCCTCTAAAGTTTGTAAAAGTATTTTTGATACTCTCTCTCTCTCTCTCTCTCTCTCTCTCTCTCTCTCTCTCTCTCTCTCTCTCTCTCTCTCTCTCTCTTTATATATATATATATATGTCATTGTCTACGTATTGGGAAGGCTACTTTGTAATATATGTTCGTGTATGTATGCGAAGCTGAAAACAATATTCTCTTCGCGATTTATTTCTCGTACTGTAAGAAAATAGCCTAGAATAGAATTGTTTTTTTTATTTCCTGGTTTAACCAGGAACTTTTCAGCACCATTCATCTCTGTCATTCTTTCTCACTCTGTCTCCCAACAGGCTTACATACACGAGTACATAAGTATTGTCTATAGAAATACGCAATTACCTTCGCTATCTAGCATATCTTTCTATCCATTTATGCATATCTGTTTATCTCTTTATATATATATATATATATATATATATATATATATATATATATATATATAATAAAATATTGTTTTAAGGTATGCTATATTTATGGATAAAAGTGCTCAGTATCACGATAGAGCGTATGTAAAAGTGGGCACTGATCAACACGGAGTAGCGACAGTCTGTTTCATGCTTGAACACAATATTCAGGTTATATAGAGAGATATACAATGAATAAATAAATAAGTTTTCAAATAATGTTCATCAACGAAAATGAGAAGGGTACACTCTCCTCCATCTGGAAAATGACAATACAATTTTCCTGCACCCTCTATTTAGCGCTTGTACGATTCCATAGATAGATAGATAGATAGATAGATAGATAGATAGATAGATAGATAGATAGATAGATGATAGAATTAGATAGATAGATAGATAGATAGATAGATAGATAGATAGATAGATAGCTATGAATTGAATTAGATAGATAGATAGATAGATAGATAGATAGATAGATAGATAGATAGATAGATAGATAGATAATTGAATTAGATAGATAGATAGATAGATAGATAGATAGATAGATAGATAGATAGATAGATAGATAGATAATCAATCACAAGCGTGTACACCTTGTAAGTCTTTTTAACTTTATGGAAAAAATTAAAGTACCCAGCATGTCTGAGTATATGTACGTATCAATTAAATAATCTAAAAGATGACAAAACATGAGTTGGAAGTTGGAAGGCTAAACATCGAATCACAATTGTTGGCACGTGTATCAACGAAGAAAAAAGGGTATCGACGATAATGGTCGAGTAGATATGAGTAGAAACAAACGCGGAAAAGATCCTTCAACTGATGGCAAGAAATAGTAAGGGAAAGAAAATTGGATGCTATACTTACCATTCTGTTAGTGAAGCAGTCAGCTGTATTCTGTGGCCTGTAGATATTTTGTCCGCAAACAACAGGTAAGTGTGACCAGTCCAGACACGGCTCGTTAGTCGGGCAGGAAAGAGTGGCTAAAAATCCGAGCACGGAAACTGATGTAATCCGTCAGATCAATTGGTTCGTTTCCTCGAGGGAGAAAAAAGCGTTGAGATAGATAGATAGATAGATAGATAGATAGATAGATAGATAGATAGATAGATAGATAGATCTGATTTAGCTTAGATAGATAGATAGATAGATAGATAGATAGATAGATAGATAGATAGATAGATAGATTTGATTTAGCTTAGCTTAGATAGATAGATAGATAGATAGATAGACAGATAGATAGATAGATAGATAGATAGATAGATAGATAGATAGATAGATAGATAGATAGATACTATGTCCTGTGCGAGTGGTTGCAGTATTTATCTTTGAATGTTGTTATGATAGCAATTGCTTACATTTACAGTGCGAATTTATACAACGTGTAACACGATGCAGTGTATGCGTATATACCAATGCGATGTATAATTTTGTTTCTCGAGTCTATACAACGAAAGGCGGAAAGGAAAGTGCAATCAAAATTGAGAGAATACTTAACGCAAAATAACAACAACAATATCAACCAAAAAGACACAAACAAAACAAACTCCCGAGATAATCATAAAGAAAAAGACAATGTGTATTGAACACCTAAATACAAAAATGAAAAAAAATAAAAATAAAAATAAATAAAATAGAGAAACACGGAAACTTGCGAACGAACGAAAGAAAAAATGAATGAACGGATGAATAGATTAAACTACTACCAGCTGACGCGAGCAGACGACGAAGATGTCTAAGACTGGATGAGATTTACAGTCACCTAAGTCTTTTGGCTGATTTCTTCTAGAACCCCTCTTTCTCCTCCTCTTCTTCTTCGTCTTCCTTCTCCTTCCCAGTTCGTTATCCCCACTCTTCCTCCGCCTATCCGTAGTCTCCTCCCACCCTCATTCTAAAGTTTTTTCCTTGGCACCTGTTCCTCCTCTTTTTGCCCAAATCCTGTGCCCATTCCTCATTCTGCCACGCGTTATTCTTCATCCTCTCACCACTACTTCTGCTACTATTAATGCTTTGTGCTACTCTCGGCACTTATTCCTTTCTCCCACAATTTGTATCATTCTGTAATTAGATATTGTCTCTTCTTCCTTTTCTTTTTCCGTTCTCTTTTTTTCTCCTTCCCTACTTCTTCTACTCCTACAATCTCTCTCTCTCTCTCTCTCTCTCACACACACACACACACACACACACACACACACACACACATTTTCTATCATCGTTTCTATTCTTTTTAAAATACCATTTTTCTTCACAAATGTCATTTTTTTTATTTATTTAAATAATAATAACATTTTCATATATACACGATATTTGTGAGGCTATCAATAACTAGTTAAACTCACAGTAATGAGATCAATCCTTAAACATTAAGATTAAAATTTTTAACTAAAATTTCGAACGTGTTAGAGAGGTATAAAAATATAAAAAAAATAGTAAAAAGTACTTTGATCTTTCCTCTTAATAATAATAATAATAATAACATAAACATTTTGATGATATAATTTTGTTTTGATTATGTTTGGGGTCTTTTTTCATCAGACTATAGTGTTTTTTAGCGAAAAATGTGCAGGTACCTACTTTAATGTTACTGTGACCAAGTGTCAGACTATGACAACTTTTGTAAATATCCGTTTGTGAAATATGTTTTACAGAATGTGTTTGACAGCAGAGTTAATAGTTTCTGAAGTTATTACTCTTCATTTACTGATTAAATATATTTTACTAGAATAAGCCACTTTTAACACATTTATAGACTTCACCACCTTATCAGTTCAGTAAGACATTAAGTCACAATACCTTACGAGATTCTTATTTATCGGATCTATTTTTTAATTGCTCAATTAACTATTAAATACAAATGAATAAACGAACAGAATTAAAAATAAAATTGAATCTTTTATCAATGTTACGTCTTTTTCTAGCTTTTGACCTGTGGCTAAACCTCAAGCAGTTAGTATCTGTTTCAAATGAAACATAGCGAAAACTGTATTTTCGTACAACCACGGTAATGGGTAATTCACTTCTTACTGTGGACTTTTGCTGCATTAACTTAAATTGTAGTAAAATAGTTTAATATATTAAATATAAAGAATAGTGTTTTATTCATGCCTTCATGAGTCCACATGAGATTATTTTATTGAATTTCAGAAAAAGCAGTTACGACTTTTAATAAAATCACGTAAATAATAATGTAAAATTTCGCAAGAAATACTGTCGCTATTTTTTCAAAAATCTTATGAAATAAAAGTTTTTTTACTATTTCTTTTAACTAGGCTTATAAAACGAATCAATGTTAATTATATCTGTAATTGGGAAATTGGTAATAAGTAATATTACAATAAAAATATCTTCAACTTCATGTGATAAAATCAAAAAGTCAGACTAAGAAAGAGAGAAACGCTGTCGAAGAAGTGAATTAAATTCTAAACTGTATCCTATAAGGCAGTCGATTAAAAATAACTCATTAATGGATATTATTAAAAAACAGAAATTTTAATTATTGGTCGAAGATAATTTCCAAAAACTTTTTTATTTTATTTGTCACAAAATTGTCATCTATGTAATACTTTTTATAAACTTTTGAAATTACATCAATTAAAAATTCACTTTAGGACTAATTACTTCTTTCTAAACACTTTAATCTCCATTATCCAAATATAAAAAAAACAAAAAACTCAAATACTTTTTGTTGTAGATGTGTGGGTGGTGGTGGGAGTGATTTTTCTGATTCTTGTCTGTAAGTCAGTGTTACATTTCTTGAAGCTATCGTAAATAAACGCACACACGCATAAAATGGTGTTTATTAAACACTAGTTTATGGATGTTATAATTTGAGGAACTGCAACAACTTTCTCCCCCGTTCTCGCTCTATCTATCTATCTATCTATCTATCTATCTATCTATCTATCTATCTGACTCTTTTTTCTCTTCTTTGCTTCCCCCCCCCTCTCTCTCTCTCTCTCTCTCTCTCTCTCTCTCTCTCTGCTTCTACCCTTTTCTCTCTTTATCTAGCTATCTAAATATAGAAATTAATCTACAAAACTCTAGAGTCGAAGTGACAAATTTTAGTTTCTCTCTCTCTCTCTCTCTCTCTCTCTCTCTCTTTCTATCTTTCTCCCTATATATATAGAGCGAGAGCGATAGATATGGATAAAATAGAGAGAGAGAGAGAGAAAGAAAGAAAGAAAGAAAGAGAAGGATAGAAAAAGAGAAAAATATATGTAGATAGAAATAATATATATATATAGAGAGAGAGAGACAGACAGACAGAGAGAGAGAGAGAGGCAGAGAGAGAGGCAGCAGTATATAGGCGCGTGACCGAGTGGTTAGAATGATTGCTTTCTAACCATAAGATCCGGGTTCGAATCTCCCTCAGTTCGATTTGTTCTTAATGTTATCGGACTGGGGAGATGCCTGAAAACCATACCACCGTTTTATGCAAACCTTGAGTGAAATTAGGTAGACGGAATTGATTCATCATAGTTCTCCAAGCAGGAAGTTACCAGTCATCGTGACAGAGGTTTTAAGTGTACTCGCCTTGTTCAAACTACTGATCTCGTCAGATGATTCAATCACTCCCAAAAACTGCATAGTTGCAGTATAAACCACAGATGGGTTCTATGGGTGCTGAAGAAACACAAATGAGTCTGAGCAGGTGTCTGCAACAGTGGTTGGCTAGCCACCCTAGCAGACATGTGTACTCGGATACCAGATACTCTTTCTCTATTCATCTATTTGCCTCTTTCTTCTTTTCCATTTCCTCTCATTTTAACTCTCTCTATATTTCTACCGCTATTTATCTCCATCTCCCTTTTTCTTCTCTCGTTCTCGCCCTCGCCTCTCTCTCTCTCTCTCTCACACACACACACACACACTCTTTCTCTCTTGTGTTTCACTTTTTCAGTATATATATATATAAAATAAAAATAAAATAAATTTTCAATATTCAAAAGTGTTGAATGAACATTTCGACATAAAATCCCTAAGAGAAATTTTACATCACTTCAGCAACGTCCGTCTTTCAAAATGGAAAAGATAAAAAATAAGAATAAAAAGAGAAAAAAAAAGACGGTTAAGATTTGAGAAAATTTTCGTCACAAAAAATTACGGAAGTAATTCATGTCTAATTTTAGATTTTAACTTTCAGATAGAGTTGTAAATGAAGAAATGGAAAATTTGGTTTCTGTCTACAAAGGAAGGGGTTAGGAGTGGTGTTAAAATGAGAATAGGGTTAAACAAAACAGAAAGTGGAGTGAGAGGTAAGAAAATAAATAAAAAAAATAATAAAGACAAAGAAAGGGAAGAATAGAAAGGAAAAAAGAGAAGAGAAAAGAAAAAGGAAAAAGTTTCATATTAGAAACGCTCGATACGTGTCAAACAAAAATAACCTTATACATGGGTCAAAGTATTAGAAAACAGAGATCTTTTAGAAAAAAGCAAATTTAGGGGGGAAAATAGTAGATAAAGGATGAAAAAAATTTTTTAAGTTAATCTGATTAAAAATACCTATAGGTATCGATAAACTAAATAAAATAAAATAAATAAAATAAATAAAAAATAAAAAAATAAAATAAATTAAAAATGTGTATATATATATATATATATATATATATTGTAACTAAGTAGTTGAACTCGTAGGTTTATTTACCTTTTTGTTCATGCATTTACTTTTATAAAGAGTGCTCGATACAAATGTAACACCAGTAAAAAGGTCAACGAAACTCAAAATACAGACCAACCCCTATTACACCCGAAAATAACAAATCCAACACAAATAAACGGTCTTTTCAACTGGATAATTCTTATTTCTAAAAAAAAAATCACCTGAGGATGAAGCCAAAACATAATGGGCTGGCTTCAAAACATGAGAATTTTTTTGTGTAGTGATACTATGAATTTAAAAACATTGTAACAGCCATTACACTATATATATCATTTCTCTTATATATAATTTTTCTCTCTTTGTCTATATCTCATTTTCTTCTTTCCCTTTTCTCTCTCTCTCTCTCTCTATATATATATATATATAAATATATATATATATATATATATATGCCTTCTTTTTCTTTCTACTTCCCATTTATCTCTATTTCTACTTATATCCGTCCTCTCTTTCTCTATCCATCTATTTGCCACTTCCTTCCTTTCCTTCTCTCGTTATACCTCTCTTGCTACCTCAATTTATCTCTGTCTGCATCTTCCTTGCCCTCATCCTCTCTCTCTCTCTCTCTCTCTCTCTCTCTCTCTCTCTCTCTCTCTCTCATTAGTAATGACCGCAGTTTTCTATCGAATTAGCAATTCTGGGATCCAGACACACATATTCTCCAATGCACAGCATTACAAGTGTTTGTCTACAGTGTACTCTGGATTTGCGTAATCACAGGGAACAAACGATACGGCGAAAGCACACTTATAAGGCCAAAAAACAAAGAGTCTCTTCGGTTTTTTCATGATTATTAATATTAATAGTTTGGTCCCCGCGGATTCGCCGGTGGGAAGATAATCAAGTTTTCAAATGTACATTGTTTGCCCTTTTAAAATACTACATTTATTAGAAAATATATTCAATTTAAAATGCTCTTTTCTTGTTACCCAGAGGTTGTTGCCAGACAGAAATGGAAAGCAGTCATTGTAATACGGATATGCATTTAAATTTCATTCAAACATTGTGTGTATGTTCGTTTGTTCATTGTATTTATTCAGTCTGTTAACTACTATACGTGATACACGCTTTGGCGATCATGTCTCGGATGAGACATGACTGACTGGGCAGAAGTTTTTCCTACAGCAAGTTGCCATTACTTGCTGCGGTAGACTGATTGCCAACCAAGGCTATAGAACCCAATCTGTCCTGCTATTTAATCTATAGCTGGAGAGAGAAGAGATGCAAATACACCTTTCCCAGGTGTATTTGCGTGTAAGTGAATGTAACGAATTCAACTCGGCACTTCGATTTCTGAGCCGATATCCACTGCTTCGCTTCGCAACGCACGTCCCTTTGTATTTTTTACTGAATGTTTTCCGAAAAGTTCAACAAAATATTATAATATTTTGATAATTTAAGAATTAAAAAAATCAGTTTTTTGTTTTTTTGTTTTGTTTTTAGTTTTTTTTCTTTCAATTTTAAGGTTCCTGTTATTTAACCCATAACCGTCTCCTACTCCAATTATGGGTTAAATAACAGGACAGATTGGGTTCTGTAGCTTTGGCTGGTAACCAATCTACCGCAAAAAGCAATGGCAACCTAGTGCAGGATAATCTTCTGCCCAGTCAGTCATGTCTCTTTCGAGACATGATCGCCAAAAGCGTGTATCACGTATGGCACTCAACTGACTAACTGCTCAGCCCTCGGTAGTACATGTCCAGACTGGGTTTATTATTCAAAACTCAGCCAAATTGTTTGTGTCATTGTGTTTCAATTAAAAGCACAAGCACACGCAATAAAATTATTATTATTATTGTCATCATAATTCGATTTCTGCTATGGTCACATTACCTATCAAGTCCAGGTTATGGCTACATTTCCTGTTTTTTCTATCTCCAGTAATTGTCTTGTTAAGTACAGCGCACAAAGTAAGGAAAATGTTGTCTATGTAATGCAAGGGATGTTAACTTTATCAATGTCGGTTTTATTAGCACGTTGTTTCATCCATTCAGGAGCTTTATCTTTGGCTTTCTTTTTCATATTTTTTGCTGCAACCGTTGCTTCTTGATTTCTGTTTCGGTTTTCTACGGAATCTACTAAATGTAAATCTTGTTTGTATTTCCTGCCTTCTTTCATTATTTAATATTTTTTCTTTCTGTTTTCATGTTGTTTGCCAAATTGTATTGGCCAGTCCTTTGTTGCTTCCAGATATGTTAGTAAGTCAATAGTTGTTGTCTTGTTTGACAATTGTAGCTGAATAAGACCTTTCTACCTTCTTTACAGGGTATGTATAGACTGTCTACATCAGCCTTTGGATGATGCATCTTATGCTTAGAAAGAAGCTTTCTTGTCTTAGAATCCTTTCGTCTGATGTCATTTAGAGTCCACTTCAAGATTTTGAAACCATATTGAACCACTGGGATAGCAAGGTTATTAATGGCCATAATTGTGTTCTAAGAATTCAATTCAGGTTTTAATATCAATCGTGTTGTGGTGCAGTGGATATCGGCTCGGAACGAGAAATCGGGAAGCCGAGTTCGAATTCCAGCCGAATTCATTACATTCACTTACGCGCAAATACCCTTGGAAAAGGTATTAATCCGTCTCTTCCCTCCAGTTATGGGTTAAATAGCAGGAGAGGTTGGGTTCTATAGCCTTGGTCGGCAACCAGTCTACCGCAGAAAGCAATGGCAACCTACTGCGGGATAATCTTCTGCCCAGTCAGTCATGTCTCGAAAGAGACATGATCGCCCAAGCGTGTATCATGTATGGCACTTAACTGACTGACCTTTCTATAGTACTCTTTACGCACTATTTCTTTCATTTTCTTATGGTGAATTCTTTCACACTTATTTACACCTAGGTACTTATAAGCTTCTTCTTGCTTAAATCTTTTATTGTTATAGCAGGGTCTAAGCTAACAGAGGATGTTTGTTGTAGCGATCCTCGCAAAATTGTGACTTTAGCACATTTGTCCAAACTGAATTTCATTCCAATGTTTTCACCGAAGCATTTTACAGTTTGCAGAAGACCTTCCAGCTTACTGTCATTCATACAACTTTAAATCAACCATGTAAAATGGATGGCTTATTTTCTTTTGAGTTATTTTATAACTACATTCCGGCTTGTTAAACTGGCTGGTTTATGCTATTAATGATATACAAAATAGTAAGGAAGACAAAGAGTCTCCTTGAAATATTCCTCGGTTGATATTTATTTCACCAGACTTATAGGTAAAGGTTTGTTTTTCATATTGACACACATTCTATGATGAAATTGATGATAACGAGTGATACCTTGTAGATATTGAAAGACTTTAAGATCCAGGAATGTGGTACACTATCAAATGCCTTATGATAATCTATCCAGACAGTACTAAGATTTTTCTTTGCACTGAAGCAGTTTTCCAAGACCATTCTATTAATAAGTAATTGGTCTTTATATTCGTAAAAGCTACGTTTGCACCTTTTTTATTTAAGCAGTAGTATGTCATTTCTTTCTAAGAAGAAATATGTCTGTTTTGTTAAAATAGATGTCAATAGTTTTCAAGTTATTATTTCTATTATTATTATTATTGTTGTTGTTGTTGTTGTTGTTGTTTTGTTGTTATTGTTGTTGTTGATGCTGCTGCTGTTGTTGTTCGTGCTGTTATTGTTCCTTAGCACATACGTTATGCTCTGCCATTACATCAGATAAACTATGGACCATTCCTGTTCTATTTCAAGAACAGGAGGAAGTACAACATTTTAAAGGTTCTGTTTTGTTTTAAAGAAAGAAAGAAAGAAAGAGAGAGAGAGAGAGAGAGAGAAAGGAAAGATAGAGACGATAGCATTCTCATCTGTTCTGCTTAAGAGAAATGGAAAATCTGGTCAATTTTGGATCTTTTAAATTGTGCCGCCTTACTTTAGATAATGATCTGCATTCATATTTATGATTGTTAAGTTAAAATATTTAACAAAGCAATAGAGGATTACCCATGAGTATTTTACAGTCGTGGAACTCGCCATGAGCTTATTCAATCATTAACTTAAGAATTAAAATTCATAAAAAAAATTAAAATACGGAAATTCTGAAATTTTCATGGGTATTTCTAGTAAGTATAATTTTTTATTCTTTTATTTTTAAGTTCAGCATTTGTTTTATGCATAATATTCAGCACGTCGCGGAGTATCATTTTTTTAACCTTTTCAACAATTCTGCGTTGTTAAACACAAAAGAACCGTTAAAAATCACGCGATATCAAATTAAGTACTATTAGTGTTTATGTATTAACCCATCTAAAATGTAAATGAATAAATCTTTGGGTGTTTCTTATGGATTTGCGTTTGGCTTTATAAATTATGAAGTGTCACCAACGAAAGAAAAACCGTGAAATTTTCACGAGTATTTCTATTTCTTATGACTGTTATTTTTATAGATAGATAGATTTACAATTTAATTAAATGTTCACGGATAATTTATATTTGTAATGTTAATAATTTCAGTCACGGCGACACGAAATGAACTTGATAGAAAATTACTTTTCGTGTTAAATTTTGCAACTTGTTTTTTCCCTACTCTCATTCTTCGGTACTTTCTCGAGACAAGTATGGCGGCTAAAGATGGTTCCGTTTCTCTATCTGCGAGTAGACCACATCTGGCATAAAACGATTATTTTGACAGATCTTTCCTCTATCTTCCTTAGGTTTTAGCTATGCCGGATTAACTTTAGCATGTTTAAAGACGTACATATATATATATGAATAAAGATAAAAGGAAAACTTATCTTAGCCGACGTATTTCTTCTTCTGGGGAACTTTATCAAAGCAAAGGCAGGGATTTTATTTTGTAACAAGTATTTATATACAACAGCAAAACAATATTGTTTTTTTTCTGTTTTTTTTTTAAATTTCTAAGTTTAGGAACGCTGATAAATATTCATCAGGTTAGCTGAAAAGTCATGCAAGCTATGGGGGATGCGAAGTGACACAATTGATTGTGTAATAAGTCAAATATAATCCTTGCATTTGCCATGATAAAGTCTCTCAGAGGAGTAAACACATCGACTAAAGCTTCCTTTTATTTTTATTCATATTGTCCTTTTACAGATGTACTCTTTCTTAAATGTTTACACACACACACACACACACACACACTCTGATGTGTGTGTGTGGGGTGTGCTCTGATGTCTGTACGTACAACAAAAATAGTAGTACTATATATCGGCATAAGTATATGATATATTTGCTTCAAGGATTAATTGCATCTGTGCGGCAGGTGACAATTCACAGGTGTAGATGTGTGTGTGCATGTGTGTGTATGTGTGTGTGGTGAGAGTGCTTGTGCATGTGTATTTGCATGCATGTATATATATGCGTTGTGTTCGATAAATCAAAAAGTGTTTTCAATTTTAATAATTTATTGCTAATCTTTTTGTATTAATGTTTTTACCTAATATGCAAT
>JBBBDQ010001752.1:1827500-2005000 GCA_037127315.1 Ascarosepion bandense
TGAAAGAACCTGAACGGTGAATACAAGAGGTGATGTCTTCCATCCCACAAAAGTTTCTGGCGAAATTAGTTGACGCAATTCCTGGACGGCTCGAGAAGATAACTGGTAGCGAAATCTGATGCCCATATCGAATTTTAAATAGAACGTCATGCTAAGCGCTTTACTCTCATCCATTTCTTGTAAAAATATAATCAATTAATAAATTATAAGCACTTTAAAATTCGGTTGGTGGGGTACATGTCAATCACCCTGTGGAATACAAACAAAACTGTTTTATTAACTTGATTACGAGTTTCCTCAGGTCTAAACGACAGAAATATGGGTGTGTCTGTTTTTGTTTGTTTTTTTTTGTTTTTGTTTTTTTCGTTAAACTGACGTCCCTCACTCGAGAGGAAAGAAGAACAATGCTTAACTTCGCATAAAACCGTTATTTTAATTTATGGTGTTTATATATATATATATATATATATATATATATATATATATATATGTGTGTGTGTGTGTGTGTGTGTGTGTGTGTGTGTGTGTGTGTGTGTGGTGGAAAAAGTGCGAGAAGCCGCGAACGTTTTGTTTAAAGTGTAGATTTATTGTTATTAGTATTATTAATCTGTTTATCTCGATATGTAAAGTGAAAAATTCATTCGCCTGAAGAGAGCCAACTTTGGACTCGAAACACGTGTAACAACACAAATACCAGTATGGACACTTAATGTATTAAAAAGTAAATGCTTAAACAGTGGGTTTTAATCTACCTGTTCTTTTACTTAATTACTTTATATATATATATATATATATATATATATATATATGTGTGTGTGTGCGTGTGTGTGTGTATATATATATATATATATATATACGCAGGAAGATCTGTTTCGCTGTATCACAGCTCATCAGTACGGTTAGACTCCGATTGCTTTTAACGCAAGATTGAAACCCGGCCGAACTGGAGTCAGTCGACGATTCTACCTCTGGGCTATGGGCGCTCGGTAGAAGAATACAGACTTTTTAGCGTGTATATTATCATTATACAGGCCCAATAGCCAGAGAGCTATAATTCATTAGTGAATGAGTGATGCGCACATGCCACATTAGCTACTGTTTTTCAAAGACTACCATTCTTCCAGAGTGCTCAATCAGGGTGTGAGAGCATAATGTGTGTGCGTGCGTGCGTGCGTGCGTGTGTGTGTGTGTGTGTGTGTGTGTGTGTGTGTGTGTGTTTGTGAAATTTTACGAAAATCGTTACGAAATGGGTTAACTCCGACATGTTTTTAATTTATTTGTTTAAACATTCAGAAAAAACAGGAAAATGTATGCTTAAAAGTATTATTTCAGACTTTGTAAGTCCTTCATGGTTGAACGGTCTAATGCACGTCAGATCAATTGACGGTTTTCCCTAGAGGACGCATATTTTCCTTATAAGATTTCTCGATTATTCAGGCCAGTAGATATAAATAAATATGCTATTTAATCACTAAAAATAACAGAGTATTTTCTTAAATACGAGTCCCATTAAAAATAATGTTGAAACAAATACATTAAAAATATGTATATATAATGTTTAAACAAATAAATTAAGATAGATAGATAGATAGATAGATAGATAGATAGATAGATAGATAGATATAAGTGTACTCTCCTCCAAAACACAACATATTTCCGGTATATTGAGGATGCCCTACTAATACACCCACATATTATATCACAGAATACAACACACTAGCACTACCACCTACGAAACAGAACAAAACTACTCCTTACCGCATTTTGCTAGTACGCACACACAACGACATTCTACGAAAGATTTATCGAAAACCAAGAAATAGTAATGATTTATATTTTTACTCCAAGCAAAATAATAAAACAATAATAAAACAAAGTCTGGAGTGATCAAAGGCCTTTTTTTTAATTGTATCACCCCGAGCAAGGCCATAACGCCACTGATGTGCAGGGGGCTACGTAATAGTGAAAAGATTGGAAAAGAGAAAGCCGGAAACCACATCCTAAACAGGGAACGAGGGATGAGCTACTTAACCTGTTCAATAGACGAGGGTGGAGTGTGAACCGGGCGATAGATCTATCTACTCCAATTGAAAAAAAAAAGTGAGAAGATTTGAAAAGAGAAAGCCGGAAATCACATCCTAAACAGGGAACAAGGGATGAGCCTCTTAACCTGTTCAATAGACTTTTTAAAACCTTAGAATCTGTAGTCACCCACCATTCCTGTTCAAGTACATTGAAAACAACTTCAGTCTCTTCCAGTACTTGAATTATTTCCTGCAAAACGCCAAGCGCAAATCATAGAGAATCCACAGAAAAAAAATACTAAAAACACCAAAATTCCACAAATTCTAATAATCTCAACAACCATAACTAAATCAAACATATAATCTTACCTGCCAACTCCATAACAGCTACCAGTGAATAACAAAAAAAAAAAACAGAAACTGTCCCGCCTTGAAATAAAATTCATCAACACCACCTCTAAAACAATAAGAGAGATAATTAACATAAAACGAGATAGCAACAACATAAAACGAGATTAGCAACAACATAAAACGAGATTAGCAACAACATAAAACGAGATAGCAACAACAACAGAATATAGGTAGCGATATACAAAACAAACTGTAAAAAATGCCCATTAATGTCTATCAGTCAGTTAAGTGCCATACGTGATACACGCTTTGGGCGATCATGTCTCGAAGAGACATGACCGACTGGACAGAAGATTATCCTGCAGTGGGTTGCCATTGCTTTCTGCAATAGACTGGTTGCCAGCCAAGGGTATAGAACCCAATCTATTCTATTATTTCACCCATAACTGGGGAAAGACCTTTCCAAAGGGTATTTGTGCGTAAGTGAATGCAAGGAATTCAACTAGAGTTCGAACTCGGCTCCCTAATTTGTCGTTCCGAGTCGATATCCACTGCACCACAACGCACATCCATTAATGTACATTGGTGAAACATCCTGCAACCTCACAAAACACTGCAGAGGCATCCTTCATAACAACAATTTCAACGTACAGGAAATGCATTTGAGGACAGTTTTGATTTTTAAAAACTGACAGTCTAATCAGTAGAGAACAGAATTCACAGAGCAAAAAGTGCACCAAAAATGCGCTAATTTCGTAGTTCCTAGGAGCGAAGCTAAAAACGTTATTTCACCGATTATCGTAAAACAATACGAGCACAAAATTGAGAAATACAAATTGGTGGAGAAAAGAACAGAAACCTACTTAGAGTTGGCCGATTTAAAAATCTACGGATATCACACGGCTCTAGTATGCATGTATATGCATATGTGAGCATATATGCTTATGTATTATGGATATGAACGTGTGTGCATGTTGTGCATATATATATATATATATATATATACGTAAGCAAACAAACCAGGCATCCCAATGCAACCCAAAACATTAGAAAAACATTGCATCCCACAAAGTATATGTATATAAAAATGCGGGTAAGTATCTATAAGTTTATATATATATTGTGCTATGTGTGAGTATGTGTACACAGGAATATATATATACATATTCAAAATAAAAATAAATAAAAGCCTCTATAATGTGTAAATGTGTGTATGTACATATGTGTTGGATGTGCACAGGTATGTATCGATGGCA
The DNA here is from genome assembly GCA_037127315.1 of Ascarosepion bandense. NCBI lineage: Eukaryota > Metazoa > Mollusca > Cephalopoda > Sepiida > Sepiidae > Ascarosepion > Ascarosepion bandense. Next base: position 1,831,132 of record JBBBDQ010001752.1, read on the forward strand.
TGTACATGTATACATATATCCGAAAAAAAATTGGACCCTAAAATATGCAAATACCTGGTTGTATGTATATGTAATAACACGTATGTAAGAAAGTATGTATGTATGTATGTATGTATGTATGTATGTATGTATGTATGTATGTATGTATGTATGTATGTACAGATGCATATGTACAGGGTGCGATGACTAAACTTTGCAGAGGATTCAGAAAGAGTTGGATGAGATATCCAGTCAAAGTCTGGGGATTTAGTTAGCAGGATGTAACGAGTACACCACCCGCTGCAGTAGTTGAGGCCATGACTGAGTTTATCTGCTTGTGTGGCATGGTGCAGAGTTCTGTTGTCAGACATAGGGTCTTTCAGCAGTCACCATGTCTTCCTCAAGACAATGTAAGCCTCTGTGTTGAGTATGAGGCCCTGTGGGGAAATGAACGGAGGTATAGCGTCGACATCACTAGTGATCACTCCAAACACCATGATGTTGACAGGATAGGTCATCGAACTCCCTTTCCGAATCCTCCGCACTGTCCTCAGATCGACACTCAGACACCATGGAATGTTCACATTGAAGCTTTCGGCACGAAATCCGAGCATTACAGAATGCCATTTCAACGTTTCTGACGGAGTGAATTACGTCACAGTTCTCTTTTTCCCACAGACGGTGCCCAACTGCCCCTACTATACTGTGTAGTCGGAAAAATAAAACAATGTGTAAATACGAAATTAAAAATATAAAATACCGATAATTCACCCATCGCACGGGCACACACACGATATATATATATATATATATATATATCGGGGGGTAAAAAGTGGGGGGTAAAAGAGAGAATAGATTATGTTATAATATTGCTGTTTAGACATTGTTACGGAGGAGAGGGAAGAAGTGGGGAAGCAGAGAGACTGTGAAATAGATTCAAACGTCTTTCTTTTTCTTTTTCCATTATAAGTATATGTCCCTTTCTTTCCACTCACTTTAACTGGTAGTTGTTACAACTACGGTTTTCGGCTTGCGTCTGTCTGTCTGTCTGTCTGTCTGTCTGTCTGTCTCTCTCTCTCTCTCTCTCTCTCTCTCTCTCTCTCTCTCTATTAACTCTTTCCCAGTCTTCCCCTTCTTTAACCCCCTCCTTTCCCTTTTTCCCTCACTTCCATTTCTGTGACACTCTTAATTTTAACTTCTTAACACATATATAATCTTTAAAGGTCCTTTTCAATGATCAAGTTTAAAGTGAACTTCGAAGTTTTATTTGAAAAAATACATATTTGACTCTGTGAATATATAATACTATTTACATGAAGCTCTCTGCCTGGAACATTTTAAATATTAATAAAATTAATATTAATAGGATTTCATTTGGGATTTTACGTAAATGTCACTTTCTGTGTGGATTTATATATATATATATGTGTGTGTGTGTGTGTGTGTGTGTGTGTGTGTGTGTGTGTGTGTGTGTGTGTGTGTGATAAAATATACTTTATTGTATGGTATATTATGCGTTAAAGTGGTTAATATTCGGTATAGAGCGTATGCAGATATAAAAGTGGACATTGAAGTCCCCATCCAGAGGTGACAGTTTGTTTCTTGCTAAACGCAATCGTCAGGCCATCGATTGCGTTTAGCAATATATATATATATGTGTGTGTGTGTGTGTGTGTGTGTGTGTGTGTGTGTGTGTGTGTGTGTGTGTGTGTGAACTGTATGACACATACACACATTCACGACGAGGTATACACCATGAGGCCCATTCCACCAAAGAAAACAAAACAAGAAAAGAATTTTAAAAACTTATACATACATCATTACTGACGCCGGGTACCTCGAGGTGGTTCAATGGGCAGCAAGCTTGTCTTGTTAGAATTATTGAATCTGGGTAGTGAGTTCGATTCTCACTGGGTTTCCCATACTTTCGGTCTTGTGCAACATCTAAGATGTGCTTAGAAAATCACCATAAACTCTAACGCCATAAAATAATCATGTGTCGTCTACACTACAATGAAAACATTTTTTGAAATACCGAAATATAAATTCGCATTATTTCACCTTCAAAATCTCTGATGAAACTAAATAATTTCTGAAACATATCAAATTTATTAAAAGTTTTCGTTCTTGGTCTTTATTTAATCATATGAATTGCGTGTATGTGTGGACTCTAATCGAGTGGTCTCAGTCTCTCCAAAGAGGATTAACCGTCTATTTGTAAACGTATAAATATTCAGAACTTATATAGCAATATTTGCATTCATATACATACATGAATGCAAGGATCTTACAAACCAGTGATAATAGCAGGACCAAAACTGCTTGAAAACTGCAAATAGATTAGCAGAAAGCGCTTTAAATGAACAATCATTTTGACAGTTTCTACAAATTCTGTAATATGTTTCAGACTGTTTCTATTTGTTTAAGCTTTGTACCGGTAAAGGAACGGCTATGCTGATGTATAGGCATATATAGTTTCTAAAAAAATGATCTTGAATAAATAAATCAGCATCTTTTACCAACTGCTTCAAGAATTAGAAATTAAGATAAGCATTTCCAAAACAGAAGATATTATATATACACTACTGGCCATAATTACTAGGCAACCTCAATTTTAAAAAAAGATGTATTTCATACTATTTTTAGTATTTATTGTCAAGTGGATAATTCTAAATGAAAATAGAATGGTTCTTTTGTTATTATTACTTTGCAAAATTTTATAAGGCAGCCTGGAAGCTTTTGCTTTGGCCAGCCAATAAGAAGAGGAGATTAGCATAGGGAAGACAGCACGAAAACTGGGCATCAGAACAGTTCATTTAATGCACATGTTATTGTGCAGTATTAACAAACGAACCATTCTATTTTCATTCAGAATTATTCACTTGTCAATAAATACTAAAAATAGTATAAAATATATCATCTTTTAATCTGAGATGGCCTAATAATTATGGCCGGTAGTGTAACTAGGATGAGAGTACTGATGGCACATCATAAAAATTCAGTGTTAAATTAATAAATTTTAAACATTTCAAATACCTCGGAGCATGGATCAGAATTTAGTATAAAAGATCAGAAAATTAAACATAGGAGAGATGCCGTAAGCTATATTTTTATCCAATGCAGCAAGATGCTTCAAAATTGAACTATTAATTTAAGAACTTGATTCATGTTCTTAAATAGCCGCGATAGATCAAGTCTCTCATATGAATGTCATACTTAGTATCCAATTTGTTCGGAAATGTCTCAACTATCATCTATACAAAACACCAACTAAAATGGACAGCACATGAGAAAATATTGACATACTAAAGATATTAAAGTTACAAACTACTTTAACAAAAGATTAGAAAGGTAACTGTCATTAATAGTTGAAATAGAAATAAGATTAGATTTGAATAATTTATTTTTCTGAAAAAATTGTTTTAAGAGAAAAATTTGATTAATATTAATCAAATTTTTCTCTTAAAACAATTTTTTCAGAAAAATAAATTATTCAAATCTAATCTTATTCCTATTTCAACACTAACGTTAACTTTTTGGTCAATGAACGGCAAATATTTCCTCTGTGGAAATAGCTTTTCTCTGCATCCCTTTTTTTTTCATAAATTGTAAATGTAGATTTTTATTACTTTAAAAGAAGAAAAGACGTTTATGATTATTTTTGCTCGCAAAATAAAAATAAAATTCAGTGGTAAATTTTTGTTACATGTGTTGCCGGTGACGTTGATCCAATAAAATTCCTCATTGAAAAACTGATTTCGTCTCCTTCACAATGCTGACAGCCGTCACCGAAAGAATGCTTGCTAAGAATGTACATACCAAATTGTACACAAAGGCAGCAACCAACTTTATCTATAGGCATTCGATACGTATATACAAGCACACGGATGCACAAGCTTATAGACTTGTAGACACATGTGCAGATAGATAGATATGTGTGTTTGATAATCACGGAAGTCTGTCGAAAGCTCGAAGCCATAACAAGAACTAACACGATCAGCAATAGTTCTCTTGTACCTTCAGCACAAGTGAAAACTACCCCAGCACAAAAGTAATGAAAACCTATTTTTTTAAAAAAGCCAAGCAAAACATTCCTGTTAAAAAAAAAAAACTTGTTCAAATTAAAAGTTAACTGCTGAGATAAATTCACTCTCCTTCTCTCTCTCTCTCTCGTTCCTGCTCTCTCCATTCTTTCTCTCTCTCTCTCTCTCTCTATATATATATATATATATATATATATACTTTCAACATCGGCATGAACTATAATAAATATCACCTGTAACTCAGAGAGAAAATAATGACATAATCTAGTTGTCGCCATTCCATGCTACTTCAAACAAAAGGTTAGGAAGGAAACATTCATCAGTACTGGAAACAGAGAGATTCTTACTGAGCTATGAAACTTATTTCCCCTCAAAATTGTTTTAAGAGAAAGACTTTATAAATTCCAACCAAAAGTAACATTGGCAGCTCGATCAATGAATGTCAAAATTGGTGACAAAATTACTGATAGAACGTCATTTAAGACTAGCAGACTTTTTAATAAAGTGCTCAATATCAATGATAAAGCATTAATAGAATTGTTATCAGTAAAATATTGTCACTGAGCTGATCAATGTTTCGTTCAGCATCTCGACTCTAGATATAAAAAGTGAAAATTTGGAAATATTAACAGTAAATTGCGAAATACGTCTGAAGAGTGAACGGATAAAATCGCCCTACGGAATGCTGAAAGTAACATAAATAAACCAGGTGAAAATCTTTTACTTCTACTGAATATATATATATATATATACGCTCTCACACCCTGAGTGAGCACTCTGGAAGAATGGTAGAATTTGAAAAACAGTAGCTACTCTGGCGTGTACGCATCGCTCATTCAGTAAAATGAATTAGAGCACTCTAGCTATTGGGCGCGTATAATGATAATATATGCGCTAAAAGATCTGCCTTCTTCCACCGAACGCCCATAGCCCAGAGGTAGAATCGCCGACTGACGCCAATTCGGTCGGGTTTCAATCCTGGGTTAAAAAGCAATCGGAGTCTAACCGTACTGATGAGCTGTGATATAGCGAAACATATCTGTCTGCGGATGACAATATATATATATATACTTCTTTTAAACGACATAAATCTATTCTACCGGTTTGTGCATTTGTTCCCGACTCCGACTGAAACCAAATTGGTCGAGTTTCGATCCCGTTCGGAGGCAAGTGGATGTCTAACCACTCACTGATAAGCTATGATATAGCGAAGCAGGTTTGTATGTGGATGACGTATATATACATATTTATAAAGGAAAACTCAACACATCATTTAGGTTGGTTATAAATTATAATTCATTTCTATGAGCTAAATTAACTCATTTCATCAGACCACACAATATTCGTTCCATTCGGTATAAATATTTTCACCGAATAAACATTTCTTTAAAATGAAATGGAAAACAAGTAAAAAAAAAAGTAAAACAGACACCTTAGCGTTATGTCAGTTGGGGATCTCTAGACCGGTCAAGAAGAGGTCATCATTCTTGGATAGTAACCATAAACTCAATACACGCTCACTCACAAGCCCATGGATACGTATATACGTGTAACCCTACACATTAACCCAGTCACGTATACTTATTTATATCCACATACACACATGTTCATACATCTACATATGTACATACAAATGTGTAATTTTCACAAAGATCTTCGCGAAATGCAGACTATCAAACAATAGTTTTTGGGTTGTTTTTTTTTTATTTATTTGGGTGCGTAGAAGTCCATAATGTCGAACTGGATGCAGGTCGCCTTATGTTTATTTTGAATGCTCTTAAACCATTTAATTGTATCTGCAGAATCTTTTCACAGATTGACAACGGAAGATTTTCGTATGCGGTCAGTATTGTTTTTAATTATATTTTTAGATATAAGTCCTAGTTCGGTTTTTGAGAAGTTAATGTCGTTTGCGGTTTGTTATCGAAATTGGGTTTGTGGTCTTAAAAAAAATACAAACTCATATGCGCACGCACACGCACGCACATATACACACTCGCACACACCATAGATACATATATGAGAAATTCTAAATAGTATAATATTTTACATCGAGTTAGCAGTTTGTCTCGCGAGATCATTTACTAATGGATTCAATTCCCTCTAGATGCACCATAATTGTAACTTTGTGTCACATATAAGCAATGCTTACTAAACGACTATATATACACTATAGGCTTGTAAAAGTTTGATACCATCTCCTTGATTTAATAATTGGTACGTTTCATGCCTTCTTTGATAAAATTAAGTCATGCTGAATTAGGTTACTGAAACTTTTTAGTTCATTAGGGCATGATGGTTATTTTTTCTTTTGAGCTGGAGTTACCTACAATTAAAAATCTACCATCAATGTAAATTAGGCCAAAAGACTTAACGTATTAAGGAAACTTGATTATTATTATTATTGTTGTTGTTGTTGTTGTTGTTGGATATATGATAAAACTCTTCAGTTAGAGAAAGTCTCTCTGGACCGAAATGAGCTTAGGTTTGAATAAGCAACTCAACCTTGAACGGATTTACGCTTGAACGCAATCTTCAGGTCATATGAGTTGTGTTTTGACTCGACTAGTTGTATATGCTGGTCAATGGTGCATGATGGGTAACGAGAGCTATTGTATGATTCTAATTGTGTGGGTGGTAACGATTATGTTTCAAATTGTCCTAGTGGCTTTTCAGTGGAAGTAGTTCTGAATCAGAAAGCAGTTTGGTGGCTTTGTCTGAATTTCTGGAGTGAGGAGTTATCATTATCTACACTATTCATATTCAAACTATTTTCTTCATCTTTCTTGCTGTTATCACAACGTTTCGGTCGTTGGACTCTTCAGCCTTCCTCGCAACGACCGAAACATTGTAATAACAACAAAGGTAAAAAACAATAGTCTGAATACAAATAGTGTAAATAATTAATTTTCTGGTTTTGTTTGTTAACTTTCACTCATCATTTATTATTGATTACTATTATGAAATTTATTTGTGTTTATGTGTGTATCGAGGTTTGCTAATTTGTTTATTATTTACTTAATTTACGTATTTAGATCTTTTTCATGGATTATTTGTCTTATTTGTTTAGCATTGGCTTTAGACAAAACCAAAATTGGATTTCTCTGAAGTAAGACATTATCTGCATTATATATAATGCATATATTTGCATTTCTCATGGTAGTATTTTATATGGTATTCGTTTTCAGTTTTTAACTTTTAAGTAACGTAGTGAAAATTTGTTTTCATGTCTTCATTTTGAGATAAGTTCCGATTAGTAATTTGTGTTAGTCGGGAAAGGTAATTAGAATAATTTTCTTCTTCAGATAGAGTTTACAGATTCTGGTTTTATTGTTGTAGGTTCGTGTTGTTTTCTTTATTTTCCATGATATTTTGGTGTAATTTGTTTTTAAACGTATATGTGCTGTCCGTGTATTTATCTTAAATGATGTTTTGTGTGCGGTATTTCTTTCTTTCTAATGTTCTTCAGTTACTCCAATGCATATTTTTCTTTCATTATCTACTGATTTTACAGTGGCTTCGTATATTACATTGTTTTACAAGCAATTGACATATAAGTGACATTAGTTCTTTGCTCCGCAGTTACAGGTAGGTTTGTTGATTATTTTTTGTTGTGCTTTTTTATTTTTTTATTTTTTTTTTTTTTTTGTCATACTCTCCGTGTAACTGTAACTGATTTTTACTGTGTTTCTGTATCTTGTAGAAAGTGCACTATTGACCAGTATATATAAATAAACAAGACAAAGAACAACACACGTCATGAAAATTACGTTCACGCATAAAACAGACTCGCTGCTTGGTATTGAAACCCTTGTTACCTTTTATATTTACATATTGGAGTAGATAGACTAAACTATCGCCCGGTTCACACTCCACCCACGTCTATTGAACGGGTGAAGAGGCTCATCCCTTGTTTCCTGTTTAGGATTTGGTTTCCGGCTTTCTCTTTTCCAATCTTTTCACTCTTACGTAGCCCCCTGCACATCAGTGGCGTTCCCACCTTGCTCGGGGTGATATGATTAAACAAAAAAAAATACGCTCTATCTCTGGTATTGAGAACTTTTCCCATAAGTATTGTATACTTTAAAAGTATATTTTTTTCTCATTTCGAAACATCCTTGTCCATTTTACTAATAGAATAATTATTATTACTTTTATTATTATTATTATTATTATTATTATTATTATTATTGAGTCTATTAAGCTCTACCCTTTTACACGCGTGGGCACACGCACAAATAAAAAATCTTGTGCACCTGGCTACTAACTAAACCATGACACATTTATATACACATAGACAATCATGTGCAATTCTTGTTTATTCTACTATTATTGCCATCATTATCACCACCATCATTATCATTATCGTTTTTCTTGTTGTCACTTTATCCTTCACATTCCGAAAATGTAGAAAACACTAAAAACATTTCTACACACACGCTCATGCATTTGAACATACAAACACACACATACAGAGACACACACACACACAAATTTAATGCTTGCACATTGAGGTTTTTGGGATTGCTACTAAGGTCCAATAAAATAGAATTCTTGACACTTGAACTACTTACCACCTTGTTGTCATGAACTATTCAATACTTTATTGCCATTAGCTACGCTCACTAAACTACGGCATTTTCTGTTTTTGACGCAAAAGTCTTATAATAATAAAATTTTGGTGTAAAAATTATTATGCCTAATTACGTGATCATAATAAATCAATCAGATTGAATTTTAAACAGATAGCAATCTGAGCCACTTTTTTTGTATAAAACGGAAAAATTTTTTCAACTCTTGTCAGATGCGAGAGATATCATGCCATGCCCACACATGTCTTCATCTTAATTTAACTTTTGAAAATCATAGAACTGTGAAACTGGTAAAGTTACTCCACGTAAATATTCTTAAAAACTCCAGTTGCATTTTCAACTTTATTTTCCTCTATATCTTTAACCCGTTTGAGATATATATAAAAAAAACTGCTTTCTCATACAAGCATTCATATATATATGTGTGTGTATGTATGTGACAGAGTATAAGTCTGGGGGGGGGGGGGTTACAGGTTAGTAAGTGTGTGTAGTGGATAGAGTACATAGCTCTACATATTTTTTTCGGATAATTTGTCTATATATTTTAAATCATAAACCTCGGCACTGTAAAGTCTTACCCACCCTGCTCACCTTTGCAGCCTTCTAGCTTCTTACTCTAGTCCCACGTTGCTCTGTTCTATTTACTTAATGTCGTCGACGGCTGTCTATTGGACGGCACATGAAATTTGAACTGATTAATGTATTTGAAATTGTGGGTCGAAGCCGTGAAAGAGGATGCCTGTTATATTATGTTTTAATCTTTTATCTACATATCTACACACATTCCCCTGGGTAAATGTATTTATCTGAATTATACAATTTGTTTTTCGTCGTGCAAGTGTGAGATTGCACGACGAAAAACAAATTGTATAATTCAGATAAATACATTTACCCAGGGGAATGTGTGTAGATATGTAGATAAAAGATTAAAACATAATATAACAGGCATCCTCTTTCACAGTTTCAACCCACAATTTCAAATACATTAATCAGATCAAATTTCACGGCTTGCAGCCGACATTCCAAACAAATTAACCGGTTCAAATTTACATGACTTGGACCCATCATTCTAGATATATTAACCAGTTCAAAACTTTACAGCTTGAACTTGCTATTTCAAAGACATTAACCAGATCGAAACTTAACGTCTAGTATCCGTCATTTCAAACATAATAACCATTTCAAACTTTCCTGGTCTAGACTAGCCATTCCCAACACATTAACCAGTTCAAATTTTCACGGCTAAGACCCGTCTCTTTAAACACATTAACCAGTTTAAATATTCACAGCATGTACCCGCTATACCAACCACATTATCCAGTTCAAAACTTTACGGCTTGGATCCAGTATTTTGAATGCCTTAACAAATTCAAAACTTCACGACTTTGAGTCGCTAATGCAAACACACTAACCAGTTCAAATTTTCACGGCTTACACCCGAAGCACATTATGCAGTTCAAAACTTCGCACCTTATACCCGCCATTCTAAACACATTCACCATTTAAAACATTCACCGCTTTGACCTGTCATTCTAAACATATTAACCAGTGAAACAATTCACAGATTAGACCCACTATTACAAACACATTAAACATTCCAAAACTTAACGGCTTGGATCCGCGGTTCCAAACTCATTAACCTGTTCAAACCCCCACGGCTTGGGCCCGCCATTACAAACACGTTAGCCAGTTCAAATCTTCAGGGCATGCACCTGCCATTCCACACACACACACACACACACACACACACACACACACACACACACACACACACAATATATATATATATATATATATATATATATATAGGAAAAACTACTAAAAAGTTGTAAGTTTAAAAATGTATTTTTCTGACAGTATTTATTTATTTCTATTATTATATTTGATATTTCAGACCGTCCTCGGCCTTTCATCAGAAACAAATGATTTTAAAATTTAAATTAGAACGTATTTTGCGAGAGCGTTCGTGGAGAGATTGTTTACATCACGTGACGCAGAAAGCGACAGTTTTTTTTTCCTGTTTTTTTTTAATATTTGTAAACATAAACTGATCTTTAATAATACTTATAAATTTTGTTTTAGAGAAAAAATTTTTAAGTGTATCTAAAAAATGTTTCAAATATTAAAAAAAATCTGTCGGATGCAGTTTACAGTCATGCCCAGGACCACTTCCAGAAGAGATGCAGGAGATTCCGAAATCTTATGGAGGGTGTGGTTAAAACCAATGGCGATTTTAAAGAATAGATTTATTCAATAAATTACATTAAAATATTTTTGTGTAAATATACCTATTGAAATGAGATGTAAGTGTTATTTTCATTTATGCATATTTTAGACGACAATTTATTCATCGCACCTCAGTGTGTGTGTGTGTGTGTGTGTGTGTGTGTGTGTGTGTGTGTGTGTGTGTGAAAAGAAAGAAAGAAAGAAAGAGAGAAAGAAAGAAAGATGTAAATAAATGAAGTGTTCACTCATCCTTACTTTTAAAATGAAATTCCCTGACAAATTGATATCATCTCCAGGAAACTAGGTGTAAAAATAAAATAAGTGAACATTTGAGATTTGAGGAAATTTGACACATACAAGATATATTGTAGGCAAGAGGGACAGAAGAAAGCATCGAATTATCGACTTCATGAGTTTGTGTAAATGGTTGGCCAAACAGGGACTAGGAGAGATGGCGAAAAGACAAACGCTACTTAGAGTTACAAAAAACAGCAAGTTGCTGAGAGCCATGATCGACCACGTCACATACAAGAAGAAGAAAAAGAATGTAATTATTAATGCATTAATATATATATATATATATATATATATATATATATATATATATATACTGGGTTGTTCTGAAGGTTTATGTGGATATAAAGTCGTTCAAGTTCCAACACGTTAGAACACGTCAACTTTATCAAAAGATATAATATGCTTACATTTCAGATAAAAGCACACTTCAAACTATCTTTCAGAAAGAAAGTTTCAAATTACTTAATTCGTGTCAGTTTTGCATCCCTGTAAAAATGGAAGATTATAAGGTGCATTTAAAACACTTGATGTTTTTTGTATCATAGAAACAAATACATCCGAGCAAGCAAAAAATAACACATGCGATGTGGACGGTGAAGGTGTTTTAGCTGACAGAACAGCACGGAAATGTTTCCCAAATTTTAGAATTGGTGATTGTAGACTTATTAATTAAAAACGCTTAGGCAGACTCTCCACTACAGATGATGACCGCGGGTGCCTCTCAAGGCTCTATCCTAGGTCCTACGCTCTTTCTGATCTACATTAATGATCTCCCCGATACCATAATATCCCAAGTAGGTATGTACGCCGATGACACCACAGTTTACTCTCGCCTCGATCAAAAATCTGGTGTGGGCAACAAAGGTAACCTTGCAGCCGAGCTTGAAAAGGACCTCCAATCTGTAGTGGACTGGGGTAAGAAATGGCTCGTAAATGTTAATGCTTCTAAAACGAAGCTACTATCAATTAACCATCATGGACAACCGCACCTACCTCCCATTAGCATGGACCAGGCTTGCCTCCCAGAGAGTAAAAGACTGCGCCTCCTTGGTCTCACATTTTCAGCGGACCTCAAGTGGAATGACTTTATCGAATCCATTGCTAAATCCGCTGCTATGAAAGTCGGTTCTCTGTGCAGGGCCCGGAGGTTTTTTCTGTCTGAATCTATCTTGCACATTTATAAATCTACCATCCGCCCGTGCATTGAATACTGTTGCCATATCTGGTCGGGTGCCCCTGTTGTTGTCCTTGGGCTTCTCAACAAGGTACAGCGGAGGGTCTGTAATGTGATCGATACTGACTTGGCAGACCGCCTGCAGTCGATCTCTCACCGACGCGACGTGGCTTCCCTGTGTCTCTTCTATAAATACTTCCATGGCTTCTGCTCCGATGAACTTAGATCACTGGTGCCCCCTAGGTTCGAATTTTCACGAGATACTAGATTAGCAACTAGATCCCACTCTTTGACAGTGAAACCGATAAAATGCAACCGCAACTTCTACTCCAACAGTTTCTTTTCTCGTACTTCCCGACTCTGGAATTCCCTTCCACATGACTGCTTCCCCGACGGCTACAATCTCCAGGAGTTTAAATGTAAGGTCAATAGACACCTCCTAACACAATAATTTGCTTCCATTCTTTCAAACACTCTTCCCATCCTCCCAACTACCTATCACCCCCACCTTCTGACATTTCCTATATCTAACCACTCTTTCTATTTACCTTACCCTATGTAGCTCCAAGCGCAATAGTGGCAGTGGAATGCCTTGCTCGGTGTGAAACGATTAAAAAAAATATCAATGCACTGATTAAGAATAAACCGCATTACACAAAGCGAGAATTAGCAAAAACGCTAAATTTATCAAAATCCACCATCCTTGAGCATTTATTAAAGTTGGGCTACTCAAATTGCTGCAGTCTTTTGGCACAACATGATCTGAGTGAAAAGAATTTTTTGAATCGCATGTCTATCTGTGATTTGCTGTATAAACACAATGAAAATGCAGCCTTTTTAACAAAATCTGGCGGGTGATGAGAAATAGACCGTTTGCAATAATGTTCATCAAAAAGCATTAAGCAATATAAGCCAACTTTAGTCGCCCCAAAAGCAGATCTTCATTATAAGAAAGTCATACTGTGCATCTAATGGAATTTGAAAGGAATCATGTAGTACGATTTTTTCAAGATAAAGCCCAGAATTGGTGAATAGGAAAGGTATTGTTTTCCACCAGAATAATACCAGACTTTGGTGACCCGACAGAAATTGTTGCAGCTTAACTAGAATGTATTACTCCACCCGCCATATTCACCAGATATTTCTTCCTCGAATTTTCATTTATTCAGATCCTTTCAAAATAATACCAAGGGTAAAAATTACAAGTCTTCAGATGACATAAGAAAACCAGCTTAATAAAGGCTGCAAGCCAAAATGGTTCAAATTCCGTTGAATAGATATTTAATGCTATATTTTTGCTTTGTGTCTTTTTTTTTTTTAAATCTGCATAACCTGAATAACCCAATATGTCTATATATATATATATATATATATATATAGTGTATCAAGGCAGTAGATAATTTTCTAAACTTATACTCTTAAATATAACAGACAATGAATGCCTATTATGTTTAATCATGAGCCGTTATAAACATAGTATTTTAAATTTAATTTAATATATATATAATCATCTTGCCCCAAGCAATTCAGGACCACCACTGGTGCGCAGTGGGTTACAATGAGAAAAAAAGCAAGGTACAGGGAAAGTCGAAAAACTGATAAGAGATGGACGGGAATCAAGTAGAAAGAAGTAGATATATAATACAAGGAAAAGGTTTGTAACTTAGCTGATTGTTATTCCACATCAAATTTATCATATAAACTTCAAAAAACCGTCTCCTAAATAATATTTTGTTGAATGGGTTTTCATCCTCCTCTTACATTGTGTGATGTGATGGAATTTGAAATTTTCTTCCCTGCGAAAAACTGCTTTTCCAATATTTAGTTTCTCAGTATAAGAGCTAGGAAATTTCGTACAATCTAATTTACGGTGTATAAAAACGTAATTTAACTTGCATTATGTAGTAATTTTATTTACCGAGAATCGTTTTTTGTCTTTTGTTTTTTATGTATTTATACTGTTGTTGTAGAGGAACATCCTATCCTACCCCGTAATGGATATGGTCTAGTCTATAAAAGTCTGTGACTAGGGCATACGTCACTAGACAGACGCATACGTCATAGGCGGAGACATTTTCTACTTGATCGTTATTCATGTTGCTATTCGTTGATTGTTCTTGTACATCTATTGGTTTATTGTACTGTTGTATAATAAATCTCTTCTAATCTATCTTCAGTGTTAAGTATTATTGTTACACGATTCTTTTCCCTGATATTCCTTCCCGGGATATATCAACTGTCTACATATACATCTATAGGTATCTATGTATGGTCACAAATGAAGATCAGTACTGCGTTAGAAACCTATTAACGTTGAGGGTGTGAAAAAATACCTGCATAAACGGCTCCGGTCAAAGCCACAGTAAACTTAACAGCAGTTACAAAACAAGCCAAGCGCTGTACAAAACAACTTATTTTGCCACATCTGCAACAAGCATCACAACTCACTTGCACTTATTAAGAGTCATTGTCGTTCTTACGGGTACCGGAAACATTGATCAAACCTGTCAGCAATGGTCTTACTCATTGAACGCGTAGTCGACAGCCATCATGTGTGTGTTTGTGTATGCGTTTTAGTATATTTGTGCGAGTCAGTGTCGTGAAAAACGATGTATGTATGGATATAAGTATGTGCGTTTTTTGTTAATGTTTATATACAAAAACTCAGATATTTATAAATAAAAACCCAGATATTTATATATATGCGCACACACATACAAACACACATATCTACATACACACACATAAACAAAGTATTTCCCACATACATACAAGTTAGAATTTCGATATTCAAACATAGATATGCCCGAGGGAAGAGAAAATAAAGAGAGTCTGTGGGTGATTTAAGGTTTTACTTGAAGGCTGGGACAGGGGCGTGTGCAGAGCAAATGAACTCGGAAACCTGAGTGCCTCAATATTTAGTTGCAGTCAAGTTGGGCTGTGTGGCAGGACGACTGTCATTGTTGGACTAGTTATGTGGACAATTGGCGTGTCAGGGATAAATATGACAACGTTTATATGCATTTATATACACATATATGTATGTGCGTGCATACAGATACATATGCATATACATACATGTGTATATGCATGCATGCATGCATTCATATAAGCGTATCGTTATACATAAATATATGTATATATCTTTAATATTTCTAATATGTCTTTTTTTTGTTTTTTAATCATTTCACCCCAAGCAAAGCAGAAATGCCACTGATGAGCTGGGGGCTACATAACTGTAAAAAGATTAATTAGAAAAGAGTGAGGAGTAGTACAAACTATTTAGAAAGGAGCAATAGAAAGCTGAGAATGCAGGTGCAATGACAGATACATAGGTGGAGAGAAAGGGAAGGATATACGGGGGTGGGGAGATAACTAAAGTCCAGTGGTTAATAGATGAGTATTGACATTGCATTTAAATTTCTGGGGGTTGTAGCCGTCAGGAAAGCAAGAATACGGGAGCGAGTTCCACAGGCGGGAAGTGCGAGAGAAGAAGCTGCAGGAGTAGAATTATCGTCTACATTTGACTAACCTAACTGTGAATGGGAGGGACCCAGTTGCTAATCTGGTTGGACGAGTAAACACCTGTTGAGGAGGCACCAGTGACTTAAGTTTGTCCGAGCAGAAGCCATGAAAGTATTTATAAAACAGACAAAGGGAGGCCACATTTCGACGGTGGGGAAGTGGCTGCAGTCTAGCCGCCAGATCAGTACCTATCACATTACAGACTCTCCTTTGGAGCCTGTCGAGAACACTGAGGAGAACGGCAGGGGCGCCTGACCAAAAATGGCAGCAGTACTCCATGCACGGACGGATGGTTGACTTGTATATATGCAGGATGGATTCAGGCGGAAAAAGCATCCTGGATCGGCATAGTGACCCAACCTTCTTAGCAGTAGATTTAGCTATGGAATCAATATAGTGGTTCCATTTGAGGTCTGAGGAGAGGGTAAGGCCGAGGAGGCGTAGTGTATTGCTCTCAGTGAGAATCGCTTGGTCCATGCTTATGGGAGGCAGGAGAGGTTGCCTGTAATGGTTGACAGACAACAGTTTGCTCTTAGACGCATTGAAGTTGACAAGCCACTTCTTGCCCCAATTCATCACAGAGTGTAGATCCCGTTCAGGGTCAGCAGCGAGATTATGTCTGTCCGCCACGACAGGTTTCTTACTAATGTCTATTTGTATATAAGCTTATATATATATAGGTGTGTGTGTGTGTGTGTGTGTGTGTGTGTGTGTGTGTGCGTGCGTGCGCGTGCGCGTGCGCGTGCGCGTGTGCTCGTTTGTATGTTTGTGATTTTTAACCTTATATAATTATTCATGTAAAATTACCAATATACGAATACGTGCACGGACACTCTCACCACACACGCATATATATTATATAGTTGGGTTTTAATTTTTCTTTTATGCATGTTTCATTGAATTTGACGAACAAAGAATATTTTGTAATTGTTTTATTCATTGTTTTCTGTTCTTACAATTTTCTTTTATATATTGCTTGCTTGTTGTATTTTGCTTGTAAAATATCTAATGGATCAAATTTTGAGTCCATATTCGTGTATGTAAGTACATGTGTGTGCGTGCGTGTGTGCGCGCGCATGTGCGTGTATATCTCTGTGTGCACGCTTGTGTGTGCGTTCATAAATCGCGGTTAAATGGAAAATAAAATTGACCCAGATTTAGGTATTGATAACCACAAGACTTCAAATAATACGATAAGGTATTGATAACCACAAGACTTCAAGTAAAAAGATAAGGCATTGATAACCACAAGACTTCAAGTAATAAAAGGTATTGATAACCACAAGACTTCAAGTAATACGATAAGGTATTGATAACCACAAGACTTCAAGTAAAAAGATAAGGCATTGATAACCACAAGACTTCAAGTAATAAGATAAGGTATTGATAACCACAAGACTTCAAGTAAAAAGATAAGGCATTGATAACCACAAGACTTCAAGTAATAAGATAAGGTATTGATAACCACAAGACTTCAAGTAATAAGATAAGGTATTGATAACCACAAGACTTCAAGTAAAAAGATAAGGTATTGATAACCACAAGACTTCAAGTAATAAGATAAGGTATTGATAACCACTAGACTTCAAGTAAAAAGATAAGGTATTGATAACCACAAGACTTCAAGTAAAAAGATAAAGTATTGATAACCACAAGACTTCAAGTAAAAAGATAAGGCATTGATAACCACAAGACTTCAAGTAATAAGATAAGGTTTGTTGTGTTTAGCCTCGACAGTTCGCGAGTTGTCATCAAGTGGTAAAGCAAGCCGTTTCCAACCAAATGAAGCAATAAACGCAGATACTGAGCTTGCTGTGTTGGCATGAAGTTTTATGAAAATTCCACCCCTGGCATAAGATATTTGAGGTTTATTCGGAGAGGTCATTCAAGGTCACTAAATCTCATCAGAAAGAATAGTATGTCATTTCTATTGAAGTTAAGTAATTTATACTAAAATGGAATGAGAAACATACTTTTCAAAAATGCGGGTGAGGTCATATTTAGTGTCAGGGGTCACAAGAAAGCATCAGAAAGTTTTCGGACATTAAGATCGATATTGCAATCTAGTAATTACATTGTTAGAAGTAAATTTAGACGTTGGGGCAATTTAGGTAACAAAAGAGGATACAATAGGTGGTAATGATCTCAAAATTTTGAGGGTCATTGATTCGAATTCCATGGCTTATCGGCCCTTAGTAATCTGATACTGAAAACGTGAAAATATTTTAAGACGGTAAAAATGTTTTTTAGATAATGATTTAAGTCTTACCGGAGGAAGAAGTGGATTCATACATTTCCAAAGGGTATTTGCGCAAAAGTGAAGATAACGAACCCAACTGGAATTGGAACCCGGCTCTCTGATTCACAATTTCAAACCATTATCCATTACATCACCCGCACACCGAAGCTTATAGCATCTGGTATTCTAAAGCGGTTACCCATTTAAATAAAAAAAAACTCATGTAAATATTTTTTTTATTTATTGTATTTATATGTTAACACACACATAAACACGTATATATATATTGTTTAAACTTTGCTACATTCTTAAGGGAAGAGCACTCAGATTCTGAGACAGAGCGTTCATGGCGAGTGTGGACATACAATTCAACACACCATAGTGACTCTTAGTTTTACGTTTTAACTTAGTCTGAAAATCAACCGTGTTTTTACCCTGCGAGCTCTCCTACTTCTAGTTCATAATCCGTCTGGTCTCTAATATTGATGGGCTAAATAAGATGTCTCATTACGCCTATTTTACATTTAAAATGTTCTTTTATTCTCTACAAAAACATTGGTCACATGCTAATATTTTAACTATCCCAAATATCATTCGAGTAGTTTATCATTGTTACAGCAAAGATTAGTTATTCAATAAGTGTCAACTGATCATAACCTAATCTATTCGGACATGCGTCTTCACTTTGGTCATTATAGACCCAACGCTTCTTCCGTTTCATCAAGGATTTTTTTTTAATCATTTCACCCCAAGCAAGGCATTCCACTGCCACTATTGCACTTGGAGCTACATGGGGGAAGGTAAATAGAAAGAGTGGTTAGATATAGGAAATGTCAGAAGTGGGGTGATAGATATTTGGGTGGGTGGGAAGAGTTTTTGAAAGAATGGAAGCGAGTTAGTTTGTTAGGAGGTGTCTATTGACCTTACATTTAAACTCCTGGAGATTGTAGCCGTCGAGGAAGCAGTCTTGTGGAAGGGAATTCCACAGTCGCGAAGTGCGAGAAAAGAAACTGTTGGAGTAGAAGTTGCGGTTGCATTTTATCGGTTTCACTGTCAAAGGGTGGGATCTAGTTGCTAATCTAGTATCTCGTGAAAATTCGAACCTAGGGGGCACCAGTGATCTAAGTTAATCGGAGCAGAAGCCGTGAAAGTATTTATAGAAAAGACACAGGGAAGCCACGTCGCGTCGGTGAGAGAGAGACTGCAGGCGGTCTGCTAAGTCGGTATCGATCACATTACAGACCCTCCGCTGTACCTTGTCGAGAAGCCCAAGGAGAGTAGCAGGGGCACCCGACCAGATATGGCAACAGTATTCAATGCACGGGCGGATGGTAGATTTATAAATGTGCAGGATAGATTCAGACGGAAAAAACCTCCGGGCCCTGCACAGAGAACCGACTTTCATAGCAGCGGATTTAGCAATGGATTCGATAAAGTCATTCCACTTGAGGTCCGCTGAAAGTGTGAGACCAAGGAGGCGTAGTGTTTTACTCTCTGGGAGGCAAGCCTGGTCCATGCTAATAGGAGGCTGACTAATAAATATCTGTAAACATTCAAAGAATTCTGAACCAAAGCCTTTATTTAATCGGCAAGAGATTGTTCTTGTTCTACCCATGGTAAGGGAGAAATATCGCATAACTTAATTATTTTTAGTTAATTTGTTAGTTAATTGTCATAAGCGCATGTCACTTTTGAGAAATGACCGGTTAGGTAGAAAATTTTTCCGCAGTAGGTTACCATTACTTTTTTGCAGTAGACCGGTTGCTAACCAAGGCTATAGAATCCAGCACCACCTGCTATTCAACTCAGAGCTGGAGGGAGAAAATATAGATTATTATCCTTCCCAAGGGTATTTGTGCGTAAGTGGATGAAACGAATTCGGCTGGAATTCGAACTCGGCTCTCCGATTTCTCATTCCGAGTCGATATTCATTACACCACAACGCAAATTCACCGATCATTTTTATCAACTTCAAATACTCTCCCTTAATAAAGTGTAGAATTCTTAAGCGTAATGTTTGCTTAATTGTTTATATATTGTTCCAACACAATTGTGTTACTAAATCTCTTCACGTCGTCCTTTCTACACATGATCTTCTATGAATGATTTTACAGATTTTTCCACGATTGTAGATTTCTTTAAATTTTACATTCAGAAAGGAAATGTTGTGTGATGTAATAGATGATGTTTCAGAATAGGAAATTAGAAATTCGAGTTCGCATTGTAGTCAGATTCGTTGGTAAGTTCAGGAAATTTATGAATCAATTTCTTCTTTCTCTTCCTCTTGAATAGCAAGTCAGATTGAGACCTATATTCTTGGTTGACAACCAATTTACCACAGAAAGACACGGTAGCGTACTGCTAGAAGGTCTTCTGCCTTGTCAGTCATGAATCTAAAAAAGGCATGAACGCTCAAGTGTGTGTCACTTAACTGTCTGACCTTCAAAAAATGTCTGCCACAACTGCACAGATTGGTATACGAACAAGTTTTGCTTATATCCTCATCGGATGAAGGCAGCTCTAATGACGTGTCTCCAAAAGGTGAAACTGCTTTTGAATATTGTCTTGATATTGTATGAACCGCTGAATCCATTGTAACAAGCCATTGAGGTAAGATAAATAGATCTTGCCATTTGGGGGCGATTGTTCTCGACGTATGTACTTTGGCTAGTGGAAGCCAATGTTACGCTTCCGGGGTAAGTGTTTGTATTATTTCTTTTTGATAAGTGTCTTGGTCACAAATTCTGATCGATACTGTTGACAACAGATAATTTCTTACTTCCAACTCTCTGATGGTGAGAATCAATCATAACAACTGAGATAAGAACAATAGTCCGAATAAGTAAATGTGTAATAATAATCATTTTACACCTAAAACATTCAAACTGAGATTCACCTTTTCTTAGTCAGTTCAAAAGTTGATTAAAGCACTTAGTAATCCGAAGAGGTCACCCAACTAGATATTCAAATTCAACATTGCTTAACTTTGATGAACAGTTAGAAACCGACAAAGTACAGCTCTGCAAAAGTGTTAATGAGAATTTTCATGCAGCTAAATATAATATTTGTCTATATTTCTGAGATGCGGTAGTATTTACAGTATTTACATTATTCGGTCTATTGTCGTCATCTTTGTTGCTATTTGTAGGACATTGATTTATTTCATGACTACCAAAAGAGGCACGTAATGCACGTAATGCAAGTAATGGATTTCATATACTCCAGTGATTGTAATAAAGAGGTCGGTTCGAAATTCCTAGCACCTGAAGAAGGCCGGAGCGTACAACGGCCAAAATGTCATATAAATGGCAACAAAGATGAGGACAATAGTCCGAATAATGTAAATACAATTAAATTTAACTTAGCCCGGTACAAGACTACAAGAGTAGAATAAGAATCGAAATAGCTACATTAGTAATGATCTTCAAGTGAAGACTGCTGACCATGATTTCCTGGCGAAAGGCATGTGTATATTAGTCGATCTGATCGCGTTTTTCGGTCGACTTGGTGCCTTTATATTGGCGTTGTTATTCACCATGTGATTGCTATTTAGCAATTTGTGTGCTTTACACCATCAAAATCTTTCATTTTAATTCAGTTTTCCATGGGGAAAATCAATAAAAACCAACCAAATTAAGGATTGCTAGATGTGCTTTCTTCAAAAACCTGTCAGTTCCCTATAAAATATAAGGTCTCAATAACACCACAATAGGTGATGCTGCTTTGGTTTCAGCAGCAGGCAGGCTCAGCACGGTAGAATCGCTAAGCTTTCGCCAAACAAGTTTGAAGTTAAACGTGATAATCAAAGTGATGTCTGCGATGCTATTTTAACCATAGTTTGGTGAAATGAAGTAGATTTTTTACCTTTCTTAGTCATTAGTGCAAATTAAACACCAGAAATTCGACTGGATTTTGAATCTGGTTTACTGATCATATTTTCAATAACTGATAACTGTCACGCAACCCACACATTCGTTGTTAGAGGGCAGCATCAAGTAGAAAGACTATATTGAACTAGTAGTATAGCCCGGCGTTGCTCGGGTGTAATGAAAGCTTTAAAACTAATCCATGGTCCTGGAGCTCAGACTCTTTGGACGTTGGCATGAAAAACTAAAAAGCAATAGTTGTTTCCAGTTAAAGCGAAACTGTAAACTGAAAGAAAAATGAATGAATGTAAATCAAATTTTAATTTCCTAATATTTTTTTATTCATATCACCCCAAGCAAGGCGGTAACGCCACTGATGCGCAGGGGGCTACTTAAGAGTAAAAAGATTGAAAAAGAGAAAGCCCGAAACCACATCCTGAACAGGGAACAAGGGATGAGCCTCTTCACCTGTTCAATAGACGTGGGTGAAGTGTGAACCAGGCGATAGTTTAGTCTGTCTACTCCAATTAACTTCATTGTGAGGGTACCAGGTAGTTTTCTTCCGATCGTTAGTTAAAAGCCCTAACTCTTGCATAGCGTCACGAACGGCTGCTCTGATCAACAGTTGCATAATATCGGGTTTCTTGCAGTGGCATGTCGCGCATGGATAAGTGTCCCTGCAAGCGCTTCCGGTGGGCGAAAGCCTGCGCCAGATTTCTTCCAGCTCATGCCGCAGTCAATGACCGTCTGCCTCCTCTACTCGGGGTCTCTCCTCACCAGCAACAAATATGAACAATCGTATGTCAATAAAAAAAACTAAACCAGGCAAAGTAAAATCCCCTAAACCTCTCAACATTTTCTTCACGAACATCCGAGGTACTCGTACCAACTTCTGCAGCTTGGAATCTTTCCTCCACGAAAAGTCCCCGGATTCTAGCGCTCTGTGAGACTAATCTCAGCCCCTCAATTCCCTCCTCTGACTTCTCGATTCCTGACTACCTTCCCCTCTTAAGGAAGGACTCCACTGTCCCTATACATGGTCTGGGGCTTTCCCCTCTAGCTCTCTCAAATCTCCTGACCACCCGTACATGTGCTTCCGTCTTTTACTTCTCAAATCGGTTAGCTATCTTTTCTTTCTGTAACGTTCCCCATCCTCTCCCGACTGATCCCTGCTAGACAGTATCTCTGACAATATAGATAAAGCTACTTTGAGGACTTCACCTCTGAGGTCTCTTTCTAGGGGAAAACTGGTATTGATTCTTCATACCGATCAGTAAGTTCCGTCTAAAACCTCATTCCTCCCACTGGTTCTCTCTTATCTGTTCGGCCGCCATTGCCCACAGAAACCAATATTTTGGAGTCATGCGTCTGGTCATAATAGGCGCCTATTTGCATCTGCTATAATGAGAGTAAGAGGATCTTGAATGACGCTAAGCTGTTGTTTGCTGAGAGAATGAGACAGCGCATCGCTGCCCGCAAGTTCGGCTCCAAAGACTATTGGTGGCTCTGCAAACGTATGCCAGACAATAGCAAATCCTCTGTTCACCCTTAATCAATAATTTTGATGTACTCACGGCATCTGTGAACAAGGCCGAATGCTTTGCTCGCAGATTATCATCCAACTCCACATTTGGCTCGTCTGGAGTATCAGCACGCGATTCCCTCTTAGAACTGAGTTTCAACTGAGAGATGTACACATAACCCCTCTCTAGTATCTAAGATAATTTCAAAACTTGACACCATAAGACGAGCGGAGGTAACGGAATCCCGGTCATTTTCCTGAAGAAATGCGCCCCTGAACTCTCCTCTGTCCTTTCTAAACACTATAATTTCTGCCACTCTTCTTCCTGTTTTCCTGACTGCTGGGTGTCCTCTTCTGTACTTCCTGTATTTAAGAACTCAGGGGAACCCTCGGACTCATCCAACAATCACCCTATCAGCCTCCTAAAAAATTTTCGGAAAGGCGTTCGAGGCTATTATCAATGCTGAAATACTTCAACATCTTACTGCTCATAAACTATTCTCAGACAGACAGTATGGCTTCCGTTTTGCCAGGTCTACTGACGATATGCTAACGAGCATCACCGAATACATATACCAGGCCCTCGATAAGTTTGGTGAAGCTCGAGCTGTTGCTCTGGATATATCCAATGCATTTGATAGGATTTGGCACGCTGGCCTTTTGTGCAAGCAACTGGCTTATGGTATCACTAAACGCTTGCTTGATTTAATCCAATCTTTCCTATCATAATGAAGGTCGTCTTGAACGGACGTCTCCACATCCTACCACGCGAACGCTGGTGTCACCCAGGGTTCTATCCTAGGCCCGACGCTCTTTCTGATCTACATAAACGACCTATCTGACATGAACAAGTCCCACGTACGCATCTACGTTTATGACACTCTCATTTATTTCCGCCTCAATAAGAAAGCTGGCGTGGCGGCGAAAGATAAACTCGCTGCTGTTCTCGAAAGAAGTAATTTATTCTAACTATAGTTAAAATAATAACTCCTAATAAGAAAATATAAATTATTAAAATACAATCTTAAAAATATCTTAAATACTAGCAATACTAATAATAGATAATAAGACGAATAAAAAAATAATAATAATATAAAATAAAACGATAAAGAGATGACAAATATATGTATACATACATATATACACATACACATATATATATGATTATATATATAAGTATGTATATATATATATATATCAAACAAAATTTATCTGAGACGTAATGATAATTACAATAAAATTAATAATAATAATAATAATAATAATATTCATTCTATCAAAAAAGATGACAAAAGAAATTACAAAAATACCTATAAATATGATAATTATAAAAAAAAGAAAAAATATAAAAAGCTTTTGCTGTAAACTAATATTAACCTGACGTGGAAAATTTAGCTGTAATATGATATTAACATTTTTATTTTTTCAGGCTTGTCATAAACTTTGATGCGATCAGGTAAGGTTAAATTCTCAAAATTATTCCTGAGAACAGATTCTAAAGTCAGGAAAATAGGTGACGTAATTGAGAAGAAAAAGACAAAAAGGTGAGGTACTGACATTTCATTCGTTGAGCCATAACTCCCACTTAAATCGTGTGGGTCGAAAAAAGTTTTGAGTTGCATAGATCCCCAAAGAGAATTGGGGACAATTATAAAAAGTCGAGACTCAGTGACAAAAATCAGAGATAGTGTGTATTTTTCAGAGCTGTCGAGTGACAGAGACAAAACGACCCCACCGCCGCCGTCATCACCAGACGCCACGGGGCTCTTCTTCGGCTAATTCCGCAAAGTTTGATAAAAACCCTGCAAAGGCGTGTTTTTATTTGGAGAACTGAACGCTCTAATTATTTTTAACGAAACTTCGTACTGTTATGAAAAGACATGTCTTTATTTGAAGAATTGAAAGCTCTGATTATTTTTAATGAAACTACGTACTGTTATGAAAAGAATTAGTTTTATTTGGAACAATTGAAAGCCCTGATTATTTTTAGACGAATCCTTCTCACCGTTGTAAACTTCGAAAATTCGGCGATTGCACATTCTGCTTTTAAATTTTTTATATATAAAGACTTTCTTTCGTAACTCATCCAGGCGTCTTCGAATTTATTCATTCGTTTGATATGGTAGAAAGATGGCTACCGGGTTTTTGAACACAACTTTTCTGAAATCAAAGGAACACAGCGTGGGCAGAGAGTTCATCGTTGTAATAGACGTCTTGAGGACCAGCTACTGTGACGACATCATCACGACTAGCCTCCCGAATCCTGGTGCTGTTTCGACAGAATCAACCCACTCAGGTTCCGGTCATCATCACCACAACAAGTTCCGGACCAGGGTTAGCGAGCCAGCCGGGCCGAGGTGTCACAAGTGGTGCCGTGACCAGGACCGACTCTGAATAAGCACCGAGCGAGAACCAAAAAGAATTTTAGTCATTTTTGGCTATTTGGTTCAAAACGCTCAAAGAGAGAGAGAGAGAGAGAGAGAGAGAGAGACGCGGATTTCGTCGAAAATCAACCCGTAGCAGGTAGGACACTTTTTGGTTTCTTCCTGAAATTCTTGTTGCTTGCCATTTTTCCGTAAACCGATTTCCTTCTCAATTCTTATTAATCACTAATTGTATTGTTTAAATGTCTGACTACGGGGAGGAACAGGAAATGAATGGCTGGGTCGGAGGTAGACGATAGTGAACACAGACCGTCTGAGGATTTGAGGAATCTGTTGGGGGGACCAAGGGTGCCAAGCTTTGGGGAGATGCGAAAGAGTTAAGAAATTGGTTAGCGGCCATAGAAAAAGGTCAGCTGATTTACGAGCTGGCGGAAAGGGAGACAGTGTGCGTAGCGTTCCACACCACGACGGGGGAACCATCAGAATTTATAGTCCGGTTACTAGAGGAAGACCCCCATCTAGCCTGGGAGAGGCTGAAAGAACTATTAGTTGAAGAGTACGCAAATGAGGAGACAGCCATAGAGGCCATGAGAAGTCTCATGAAATTAGTACAGGAAGGAAAGGAGGGAGCAGAAGAATTAGGCAAAGGAACGGAGAAATTAACCTCTCTGGCCTACCCTGCGGAGGTCAGAGAGCATGCGGCCATCAAGGTCTAGTTAGCGGATCTGTATGTCGGAGCGCATTCGATACGATGTACTAAAGCAAGGCCCAGTTAGACTGACGGCGGTGGTAGCACTGGACAAGGAGAGCTAGGGGGTATGGAACAAGGTGAAGAATAGGGGGACACAAGACCTGGGTCAAGAGGCAGCTAGGCAGAGGAACCTATGAGGGATCCCAGGTGAACCAGGAATTTTGACTGAAACAAAGAAAGGATTACAGGAAGAGTCCCGCTGTAGTTTATAAATGGGAAGAAGAGGCAGAATGGGAGGAGGATCCCAATAGAAAAGAGTGGGACCTTAGATACGGCCTCTTCAGACCTACACCGGGAAGATACGGTTTGGTGTGTTGGAAGTGCCAATACGAAGGCCACAGGGCAGCGGACTGTCCACTAGGTGATGCTTGCCCCCGGATCACCTGCAGGAAAATTGCACCAGGTGCGGAGGTAGGGGGCCAGTGGCCAACTGGTGTGGGTTGAAAAAGAAAACTCCCCCCCCCCGGTGCCAAAAGTAAAAATAAAACCTGGAGAGCTGAAACAGGAACACGAAGAGGAACCGCCCAGAGAAAGAAGAGGCAGGGTGGCCCGTATAGGTAAAAACCGGTTACATTGTTGGGGTTACGGGCAGATGGATCATGTAACAAAAATTGCCCCATAAAAAGGTGTTGGTTCTGTGAGAAAAGTAGCACTGAAAATGAGGGACCCCGCTGGGAGAATATAGGTCATGAGGGCTCTAGTAGAAATCCGAATGAGGAACTGCTGCTGCCAGCACCTATGTTTGAGTGGGCAAAAAAACCACAAACGGAAGATAGGGCTTAAAGAGGGTAGATGTCTATTTAAATAAAGAAAATATTCGCCCTTGGGAACTTTAAGGCTAAAATAAGGGATCTGTTGGGGGGATCGGGCGTAATGTGGTTGCTGAATTAGATAAATAGTTGATTGAATAAAAAGAGCCCGAAACAGGGTGAGGAATGGCCAAGTGAATGCCAGTAGAAAGGTGTCAGAAATTAGGGTTGGAGACCCTGAGTACTACAAAATTCACTGGAAAGAAAGTCTGGACAAGATAAATTGGTCCAGTGTCACATGTAATTTAAAATTAGCTGAGGTTGCTAATTGGGAAATGAGTGAGCTCAAAGATAACAGGGGAAGCGACCCTGTGAAACTAGAAGGGCTGAGAACATATAGAGATTCTGAAATAGATGAAAAAAAAAGAAAGAGAAATAAAACAGCAACCCGTTACAGTGAACCCAATAACAAAATAGCAAGGGAAACCTATGAAGAAGTCCAAGAATAGAAACCGAATCAAGTTCATGAAAATTAGCAAGAATATAGGTAGGCGTGGTTGAATAGAACTTGCGTGACGAAAAGGCGTGTCTTGGTAAGAGATCGCCCGTCGCTGCGACAGACTGGCCAGTTGTTTGTAGGGGCGGAGCGTGAACCCCCAGGTCAAAGGTCGGCGCGCACTTGTTTAAAACAATCACCCTACTGTTAGTAATTAGCGAGAAGAGAATTAAAAGCTAAAAAGGAACTGAAAGTTGAAAAGCTAATAAGAGAGAGTATTTAAGAGAGAAATTAACTGGGATAACAAGAATTTAGATAATTACACAGAATTGTGGAATCTCATAGTGAAGGAATTCCCCAACATTACGCCAGCTTTATTAGAACCCATAGAGAAGATAAATATTAATCAATTAAAGGATCAACTAGAGGCATTGAAAGGGGATGGCATAGTCTGGGAGAATGGTAAGGGAATCCTAATAAATCGGTCAGCCGTAATGTGCACATTGATATTTTTAACTGCAATAGTAGCAGCAATATGGAAATTTAAGGATTACAGAAGGAGATCGGTCGAAAGTGATCTGGTGGGTGGCACTGAACAAGGGAAGTGTCTACAAAAAGTGTCTACATTCCAGATGAAACGAACCCACACCAAGAGGAGATTGCGTTGGCTGCGACGTATAAGGTGGGGATGCAGACAACGCCCATAGAAACCAAATCTATAACCCCAGCGGAGCATAAAAGAACTGTGTCCAAGAAGAACAAGCCATGAAACAAAAAATAAAATAAAATAAAATAAATAAATAAATATACTTCCATTCACACACACACACACACACACACACACACACACACACACACACACACACATACACACATTTTTTTCAGGTTGATAAAAGAGACTTTTTTGTTGAACTTTTGTTGAAATTGCATATTTAAGTTTGAATAATATGTAGACGGAACCAAAGGTGAAAAATGAGTCAAAGGTGAAAAATGAACTTTTCCAGTTAGTTGAAGAGACTTTTTAATAAAAGACTTTTCTTTGTTGAATTTTCATGGCTGAAAGGAAAAGAAATGAAAAAAAAAATTTGGGGCTTGCTGGGAATGAAAGAAACGGAGAAGACAATGAAAGCGCAGGTTTCGAGGAGACAAAAGATGACGAATGACATTGCATGCGAATGTTAGATGATCTCTTCAAAGATGAAAGAGAAAGTCGAAGTAACAGAAATGTGATTCTACAGAAGGTTGCTGAGGATTCTATGGACCGAGCACTTGAGCAACGACAAGGCGATGGAGAGACTGAAAACGAAATGAAAACTTATACTTAGAATCAGAAAGAGACAGCTGAGGTTTTTTGGAATACGTAATGAAGAGGGTTTAGAGTATTTAATTCTCACAAGAAGGATAAAAAAGAGGCGGGAGAAAGCAGCGCGTAAAATATTTGATGGGTTTGAGCAAATGGATCGCGGTGCAGGTTTTGGGAGAGATACCAAAAGGATAAATATTAAGAGCGATAAGGGACAATATAAAGTAGAATTCCATTATCGCTTACGTTTATAATGGACGCTGCACATGAAGAATAAGAATTTAAAAATAAAAGATGAACTTACAGAATTAGGGGTTTATATTTAGATAGGATTGATTTATTTGTCTTAACGGATTATCGACCATTTGTGGGTTATTTAAAACCAAAACATGTTATGGATTCTATAAATTATTTTTATTTTTATTTTTATTTTTATTTTTTTTTTTTTAGTGAATATCAGATAAACAATTTTCATTTAATTTTTCTTAAATAACAGTGACCTTTCCAGATGAAAATCGTACTATTTAACCCATTGCTGTGGAAAGAGATGGCTTCATACATTTGCCATGGATATTTATGCAACATGTAACGTACTCGACTAAAATTTAAACACTGTTTCTTTAACAGAAGTTGAAGCTTATCCCTTGTTTCCTGTTAAGGATTGTGTTTCCTGTTCATTCTAAAGTTTTTCATTCTCTTGCACCCCCGGTAGTCCAGTGTGTCTTAGTGACATTGTCGCCTTGCTTGGAGTTGAAAGGAAAAAAGTGAATCCAACGAACTCGACTATAAATTGAACATTGTCTTTTGAACATAAGTTGAGGGTTATGCTTTGTTTCCTGTTTAGGAATACGTTTCCTGTTCATTCTGAAGCTTTTCATTCTATTTTACTACCGGTAGCCCATTGCGTCTTAGTGACATTGTCGCCTTGTTTAGAGGTGAATGAAAAAAAGTGAATGTAACGAAATTCGAAATCAGTTTTCCAATTTCTGTTCCCGAGTGACTCTGTTAAACCATTGGGATATGCGTTGTGGAGTAGTGGATATCGGCTCTGAACGAGAATTCGGAGAGCCGGGTTCGAATTCCAGTTGAATTTGTTGCATTCACTTACGCGCAAATACCCTTGGGAAAGATGATAATCCGTCTCTTCTCCCTCCAGCTATGGATTAAATAGCATGACAGATTGTGTTGTATAGAATTAGTTGGCAACCAGTCCACTACAAAAAGTAACAGAAACCTACTGCGGAAAATTTTTCTTTCGAGATATGATCGCCCAAGTGTGTATCACGTACAGTACTTAACTAATCTATTAAACCACCCGCCCATCTGATTCAAATAGGAACTTCTGCGTACGTGTAAGTTATATGGCTCATAGATAAAATGTTTTTTTCAACTTTTAGGACAATAATCGACAATACATCGACAAATGAAACTCTTCGAGTTTTTAAAGCTTAAGATATAATAAAAATGTATTTTGATTGGTCCGTCATCATTCTGTCAATTTATTCTTTTACCTTTTATTAAATTTACTACACGAAGCAACGTGGGTGAGTTTGTCACGATAGCCATTTTTCTTTTCTTCTATGTCATTTTCTTTTGTGTCGTGTCGATACACGAACTCCGTGAAGTTGAGCTATAAAGGAAATTTAAAGAAACCATGTAAATTTCTAACCTTCTCAGAATTGGCTCAACGACTTAACCTCCGCTTACAGAGACAATGATTGGTCTGACCGGCTTTGTGGCGGTCGGAACAATCATTCTTAAAACATAAAATGCACTTTTGGACGAAGAGTTAGTGCTTTCTTTGTCACAGATTACTCGGTCTTAAACAATACAAGAACTTAAAGTTTCAATTCCATCAGATTTCTATTAGATATCACATTTCAAACAAACACTTGCCAAGTATTTGAGTTTATATCAGAAAAACTCGGTCGGATGCTACAATGACTGTCCGATGACAGCCTTTGAGAATGAAAAGGCTTTTGACTTCGGAAGATCTTTAAATTACGACATCCTCAAGTTATACTGACTTTTATCCTTGTCTTTGCTGTTTAGTTCTTCGCACTTTCTCTTGTATAAGTAGTATCTTGTTTCTGATTACTGGTCAGTACATTTTCTGACACAATGGGTCTTCGCTAGTTTTGTTGGGGCACCAACAAAGGGAAATGGGCTGTGGGTGGTTTTATCAGGGCTTAGTTTTATGACGGCCAACAGATGTGAGAGTTTCAAAGTAACCATTCACAATGAATCATTCATATGAAAACTTTTGGGATAAAATGCTATTCGACCGGAAGTTAAAGTATTCTATTAATCTCTTAGTTGGCGTGGAAGCAGACAGGTGTAGCAGTGAAGATGCCCCGTGTGTCACCTACCTGCCTACTCTGTTCTACTCCACCCGTGTCAGGTGAGTCCCTAAATAAAGAACTAGTATGTTGAAAACAGATGTACGTTGTTGCATAATGCATATCTGCTCGAAATTGGAGAGCAAATTTCAAATTCCAGTCGATTTCATTACATTCGCTTACGAACAAATAAGTCCATCCCTTCTCCTCCCCACCTAGCTATGGGTTGAATAGAAGGACAGAATGGGTCATATAACCTTGGTTGACGAGCAGTCTACCGCAGAAAGAAACGGAAAACTACAGCGAGAAAAGTTACTACTTTGTCAGTCGTGAATCAGACACCGAAGCGTGTGTCATGTATGGCACTTGTCTGACTGACTGATATTGGTTTTCTTTTTGCATTGGATGTATAATTGCACTTTTCACCATTTTATAGTAAAAATTTACAAATCTAAGAGAAAAAGTCTCAATGCCGTAATATCTTGAACCGTCTACATATACAATTTTTTAAAAAATACAGTTGGTATATTACATTATTTTATACAGTATGTTTTTTAATGTAAATATGGGTTTCCTATGCTTTAAAAATAACACTAAACATTTATGTTATTACACGCAAATACCCTTGGGAAAGGTATTAATCGGTCCCTTCACTCCAGTTATTGGTTAAATAACAGAACAGATTGGGTTCTATAGCCTTGGTTGTCCCCCAGTCTATCCGAGCAGTTAATGGAAACCTGTTGTGGGATAATTAAAGAAAATGCCTATTTAAGCGCCGTGGAGAACATTCAAGGCACAGAGAAAACAATAATATCACTGTTGGCCATCCTCTGCATCCCTGACTGTCGCCGGCAAGTCTCGCCTATGTCGTGCCACCGGACCCGGATGGAATGGGAAGAGAGAGTGAAGCTGACGACCATGCGCAATTCTCCCTCACTTAAATCCAATTAAAGCGCAAGTCATGACGGCTACCTAGAAATGGTGGTCTTCCTCGCCTGCGAGGAACGAACATATGCAGATAGTTCGCGATAAGCCATGAACGAAATGCTCCCCAAAATTAAATCCGGATATTTGTTTACAATCTTTAACAAACAAGACAGGAAACTGTGAACCTTATGGACATATACAAAGTTTTCACAAAATAAATCGAATTCTATCTCCTCTTGGGATTAGTCTGCGACTACAGGTTATTTTTCTTAATACTTATATTTGATCAATATTTGTGAAATCGATAGTCGTAAGAATTTTTTTTTTCATGTATATACTTTGAGGCTTATTCATAACATCCTCAGTGCTTACAGCCACATTACGTTGAAACACTGGTTCTTGTATGATCGCCGAAGTTAAGGAACGTTGAGACTGGTAAGTACCTAAAAGGGTAACCGCTTATGAATAACAGATGCAGTCAGCTTAAATGTGAAGGAGATGTAATAGACAATGGCTCAAAATTGTTAACCGGGGAGACGAGTTCCAATTCCTGTTGAATTCGTTATATTCACTTATGCACAAATACCATTGAGAAGTGTATGAATCCACCGCTTCTCTCCTCAGCTATGGGTTAATTAGTAAAACTTGTATCCGTAAACTAATTCATAATCTAAAAATATTTCTGGCTTTAAATAACCAGCAAAGGGTAAAAAACGAAATATTCAATAAAAAATCAATATAGACAGGAAACTGAGAACTTTATGGAGATATACAAAGATTTTACAAAGGAAATTGAATTATCTCTCCTTTTGCGTATAGGCTGCGACTATAATTTTTAATGTTTATATTTTATCAATATCTGTGAAAATCGAAAATCGTAAGAACCTTTTTTCATGTATGTATTTTGATGTTTATTGACACCATCCTTAGACGTTTACCACGACATGGTGTGAACAAACACGAAATTATTAACAAATCTAGTCCCACTTCTTGACAGTTAAATATTGATTACTTACAAGCATATTTTTCAGATTCCTGATCTGAAACATCCAATAGAATTTTGTTTTAAAGCCTTTAAAATTAAACACGCAAATTTGTTTTGTAATTCATTCCTTTAATTGAAACTTTCCACCCTATGATTACATTTATTGATAAAACTTCGACCTTTGGTTTAGAGCTCTGCAAAGAGCTTTCGTGCGCCAAACCTTGTTACGTAAAACGAATCAATGTTCGTTCTCAAGTTTATTGCAGAATCCCACTCATTGAATTACTGCGTAGTTTAATTAATTGATTTCATCAAGAATATCAAATTTTGTTTTGCTATGCTGTCACAAAACCTGTACTTTCTTAGATATTTGTTAAATGATCTTGTTTACAGATCAAACTTTAATAATCTATCGTACTTAATGGATCTCACATTTTTACTTCGTTTTCGGAGATCGTACATTGTAGTGCAGCGGATATCGGCTCGGAACGAAAAATCTGGGAGCCGAGTTCGAATTCCAGTTGAATTCACTGCATTCACTTACGCGCAAATACCCTTAGGAAAGGTATTAATCCGTCTATTTCTTTCAGTTATGGGTTAAATAACAGGACAGATTGGGTTCTATAGCCTTGGCAGGCAACCAGTCTTACCGCAGAAAACAATGGCAACCTACTGTGGGATAATCTTCTGTCCAGTCAGCCATGTCTCTTTCGAGACATGACCGCCCAAGCGTGTTTCACGTATGGCACTTAAATGACTGACATTTAATGGAAGAGACTTTTTTGTGTGCTTAATCGTCGT
This sequence comes from Ascarosepion bandense, assembly GCA_037127315.1. Taxonomy (NCBI): domain Eukaryota; kingdom Metazoa; phylum Mollusca; class Cephalopoda; order Sepiida; family Sepiidae; genus Ascarosepion; species Ascarosepion bandense. Next base: position 1,865,330 of record JBBBDQ010001752.1, read on the forward strand.
GAAAACATTATATTAACTAGTTTGTTTTTTTTATCACAGGAAATACTAATTAATGTTTGTGCTTCTTTACCACTAGGACGTAAAAGGTTACTGAATGTTAGAAAATATAAAAATACAGTTAAGGAGAGAGGACAATAAAAGGATAAGAATTAAGAAGACAGAAGATAACAATTGACATCGCAGTTAGATTTTTGAAGATCAAAGTTGACTGGGGAGCAAGAAGCCAGAAAACAGATCTACAAGCGAGAAATGTGATAGAAGAAACCGTTAGCATAGAAGATACGGTTACGTTTAATCATTTCAACTGTAAAATGATAAAACCTAACTGCCAATCTAGTGCTTCCCTTAAATTCATAAAGTCTAATACCATAGAGGAGAGTTCATCGGAACAATTACCATTAAAGTATTTTTATGTATATAAAAAAAAACTCAGGAAAACTACGTTACGACGCAGGAAAAGAGATTATAGCCGAGATGCCAAGTCAGGTCCATTTACATTGCAGATTTTTCTTTGGATTTTATCAAGAATCTATAAATATGAGCAGCAAATCAAATGCCGCAATAATGTTTAAAACAAGGACCAATTGCAGGCATATGAATATTAAGGTAGATTCTGGAGAGAAAAATTGTCTTAACACAGCGCAACACAGCGAACCAACTTTCTGAACTGCAAACTTAGCAATTGATTCAATATACACTTTCCATTTCATATCAGCTGAAAACGTTAGTCCGAAGACGCAATTTCGTTAGCATCAATCATACTTGTTCGATGATAAATAGTAAATACGTATATGTCTCCCTACTGTTGAAATATGGTTACAAACATTTCTCATAATTCGTATTGTTCTTTTAATGAGTTTCATTTATATTGGACGTCCCGTTTTTGCAACTTTGTAAAAAATATAATAGATTTACGTATATTTATGGCTGTAAATATGCAGTGGTGTAATGAATAGTAGCTTGGAATGAAAAATCGCAAAGCCGGGTTCAAATTCCAGTCGAGCTCGTTCCATTCACTTACTCACAAATATCATTAAGAAAGGTATGAATCCATCTCTTCTCCTCCCCTATAAATAACATGAGAGCTTGGGCACTATAGCCTTGGTTGGCAACTACTGTAGAAGAAAGAAAACTCTGAATTTAACCGATATTACCTTGGACACAGAAATACTGCCACGGCTGCAGTACATGTGGTGACCCAACGAACGTAATGTCTTACGAGACTCGTGATCGTGATAGTTGTGATTAATTGGTCTGGTACAGAAGTTAACTTTTGTGCCAGAAATGGAGTAAACGTTTCTCTTTATTTTGATGGAAAATGACACCCAACCCCGGGGATTCCAACCCTGCGACAGCACCTTCCTCAGTGCACTAAAAAAGGTAGGTTCGATGCCAACGTGACAGTTGTCGTGATAGAACTAAGTAAATTGTTTTGCCTATTTTTTGGCGCTTCCCACATTAAAATGATCTTATGTGACACCCTGGGGAGTCTTGGTATACCTCCTGCTGAATGATAATAATGAACCTAAATTCACAAATCATTCATCATCTTATCAGTATGATTGTTAATGAGAACTTTACTTTTTTAGCCAGGTAAAAACTAAACTAAGCAATAAAATCCTTTAAGTTTACCTGCCGCTAAAATGAACAGCAGGGCCTAGACTTGAAGACTCTTCATTCATATAGTGAGTTTGTTTGTTTTTTTTATTTTTTTTATTAAATGTTCTACTACTAGATAAAGACATGTACCAATTTATAGTAAACATTTCCAGCCTTACCTTTTTTTAGACAATTTCGTTTCATCGACCATTCCTTGTTGAACTCATTTTGTTTCTTACTATTTTTCTCATTCTTGTTGTTCTGTGAATGTATAAAAAAAACTCCTAGTAAATAATGACAGAATAACTTTGGAAAAAAAAAAGGTCGGGTCTAAAATATTTGTCTTAAATTCGTTCTTCCTAAATTACTGTTTACTTTTTCGCTTTAATACGGCCCATGCTAAATTAAATTACATTTATAACATTTTTTATTCTAAATTAAATAAAATATTTTATCTGCATCATTGAAATCTTTCATAATCTGACTATATAGAAAACAATATTAATAAAACTGTATTAATCTAGAGACCAGGTTATTGAAAATGGAATCTAAATCATAGACTGTCAATCTAGAAGAGCGACTCTATATTAAAATCCGTGAAAAAAGCGGTAGGAAATCACTGGACGTTTTTTTACAGAAAACCTTAGAACAAATAAAGAAAAACAATATATGGAAAACTATGAGTGTCTACGTCCTGGAGAGCTGGGGGAAAAGTTAGTTTTAAAATAAATTTACACGCAAGCAAATATGACTAATGAACATAAATGAATTTTTAGATGCTGAAAAAACATTTTAATCCATTTTTGTAAGTATCGGATGAACTTGCCGATGAGGTTTTTTGGGAGAGTGACTTTACGACAGGGATGTGCGTCGTGGTACAGTGGATATCGACTCGGAACGAGAAATCGGGAAGCCGAGTTCGAATTCCAGTCGAATTCCTTGCATTCACTTACGCGTAAATACCCTTGGGAAAGGTATTAATCCATCTATTCCTTCCAGTTATGGGTTAAATAATAGGACATATTGGGTTCTGTAGCCTTGGTAAGTAACCAGTCTACCGCAGAAAGCAATGGCAACCAACTGCGGGATAATCCTCTGCCCAGTCAGTCATGTCTCTTTCGAGACATGATCGCCCAAGAGTGTATCACGTATGGCACTTAACTGACTGACTGACTTTAAATTCCTATCAAATCTCGTCTGAAAATTGAATAATTTCAATAACATCGATTATGAGTGCGATTTTTGTGTCTAACAGTATTACGATAGATTTTGTCGTGATGTTCAAAAACAGTAATGAGTGGTACTTGGTCACAAACTAGAGAGATAAATAGATAAAGATATTTTCGGGCTAATGCCTCCTTTTTTATTGTTATTGCTTGGGTTGCTTTCACTGAAATGTAAAACTTCAACTATCAACTAGATATAAATATATATCATTAATATTTCTAGAAATAGGTATTTCCCAGTGCTTAGTAAACAGATTTGATGATAAAGACAAATACAATTCTCTCGTCTATACTGGTTTACTCAAAAATATTAACATTTTTAAATCAGAAAAGATAAACTTTCTCGTATAATTTTATCACTAATTCAAAAATGTGAAGTGCAGGCTTGTTTTAAATATGTCCGAATTATAGCAATTCTAGGTTGCAGGGTGTAATGATGAACGCACCCGCGTGTTGGCTTTATTCAACTGTGTATACAAGGTTTGCTTATAGTGTCCTTTTATAAGTTCAGTCAACTGAAATAGCTCTCTCAAAGAGGAGAGTGATAAAACAAGGGGAGACCACTCTTGATTAGTCAATACACAGGGTATCATCCTCTGATCTCTAACTAATAAGCATTCGAGTTGGAAAAGAAAAATATGCTTTTAGAATCAGACAAAAAGCTTTTTTGTACAAAATACAGACATTTTTTTAAATGAAACATGAGATAGCTAAATGGATATAACAAGATCGAGCAGAGCTAAAAAAGAGTGGGGGGAGATAGCGATTTAGAATTCTGATTAATTTGTGCAAGAAGGCATCATTTGTGATTTTCCCTGTACTTCGTGATCATTACAATGCAATTTTGCTTTTCATTTTTATGTCTGAAATATTGAAAATTACAGGGGGATTTTAGACAAATTTCCTTCTTACGATTATATTTTAAATGCAACTTCTGCCACAGTCTTAACAACATATGATACGCAAATCATGCAGTCTTGATAACAGACACAGAAAAGAAACAACAAAACCTCTTGCAAAATGCAAGAAGAATGAACTAAACCTCAATAGCAAGAAGACAGGATGTATGGTTGTCAGCAAAAGAAACAGCCCAACAGCAAATTACAAATTGGCGATCAAGCAAGAACAACAATTTAAATATTACGGAAGCGTTTTAACAGAAGGCAGAAGGTGCAACACTGAAATCCGAAGGCGCATTGGAAAGATGTCTTCCAAAAACTAAGCAAAATATTAAAAAACACGAAGATTTTCTTAGAAACAAATAAAAGAATACTGAACTTTTACGTAATATCAGTCCTTTTATACAACAGTGAACTCTTGGTAGTCTCTTCACACATGGAGAAGAAACTCGAGGCAAGAGAAGTGTGGCTCTACAGAACGATGCTGAGAATACTATCAAATAAATGTATGAACAACGACGAGGTTTTAGAGAAAATGAAAACAAAAAAGCTACTTATACTTAACATCCGAAAGAATCATTTGAAATATATTGAATACATAATCATGAAATTGGGCTTAAAAATTTGATAAAGGGGAGATTGAAGGTAAGAGGGAGCGAGGAAAGGAAAGCAACGCATAACCTATTAGAGAGTTTAAGTAAATGGGTGGCAGAACACGGTTTAAGGGAGATAACAAAAAGACAAAATTTATTATGAGCTACAAAGGACAGAAAATTGTGAAGAACCAAAATTACAAACGATCTGAAGTAACACGACACATAAAAGAAAAAGCTGGTTCCCAAGACTGTAGACTAGATTATTGTAGTCTACAGTCTTGGGAACCAGCTTTATATATATATATTCATTTATATATTTACAAAATTTGACAAAAGTTTTAATAAAAGGTTTCTTCACGTGATTACTTACTGGTTTGTCGAAGTGGATAAGGTAGTGGTTTGGTGACCTGAAAACTGATTTTGGAAATACGAAAAATCTCCGTGTTTTCATCTTCTGTCAAGTACCGGTAAAAATCGATAACAACTAAGTGGTCAGATTGTCTTCAATGGCTGGCAAATCTACAAGCGAATAAAACTCGATTCATTTTGATTTGGAGCGATTTAAACAACCTGAACCAAAATATACATCGATCTGAAAATTATGCTAATGTAAAGCGCTTATTTTATTGGTCTGCATTGTAATTGCCTGGTATTTCCGCTTCTCAAGCAACTGTTATTTCTCTTTTGTCTTTGTCTCCCTATGTCCAGCCTGCTACTGGTCACGTGTCTTCTTTCGAAGTTTTTGTTATCTTGGCTTTTTTTTCCTTTCTGTCTAAGAACAAACTTATTTTTGTTTTTTGTTTATTTGTTTTTTTTAATTTTGCTGACAATTTTTGCTTATTTTTAAGCTTATTTCTTTACTTTTTTGTTTATTGTTCATTTTGATTCCTTGTAGTTATTTATTTTTGGTACTAAACCTGTTTGCAGTACTAAACCTGTTTGTAGCCCAATATTAAGAGTGCTTACTTCTAATTACGTTTTTTCTCAGTAATTCTCGGACCAGACAGGTTAAGAAATACCAGGCTCCATTTTTAATGCTTTAATAGTGAGGTTTATTTTTTGTATAAACTTTTCTGAAATCTTGATTTAAAAACAACACTACAGGAATTGTTAAAACAGCACCGAGAAAGCAAAAAAACCGTCATTCTAACGAATACTAAAGCTATTTAGTATAAAATTCTGTTTATAAACCTGTCAACCGTAAATGGGTTAATTTTTTTAATTATTTTTTTAATGAATTCCTCTCCGACTCTCAGATCTTTCAGCCGCGTAATGATGGTCATATCTCTGATCCTTCCCGCAGCCTATACTTTCGTCAGCAGTTACAAAGAAGCGGTGCCATCTGCGCACTCTTAATGACGCCAGGTATCTCCAAGGCATTTTGCAAGGGATGAGCCTCTTAACCTGTTCAATAGACGTGGGTGGAGTGCGAACCGGGCGATAGATAGATCTATCTACTCCAATTGAAAAAAAAGTGAGAAGATTGGAAAAGAAAAATCCGGAAACCAGATCCTATACAGGGAACAAGAGATCAGCCTCTTAACCTGTTCAAGAGACGTGGGTGGAGTGTGAACCGAGCGATAGATAGATCTATCTACTCCTATTGAAAAAAAAACAAAGTGAGAAGATTGGAAAAGAGAAAGCCGGAAAACATATCCGAAACAGGGAACAAGGGATGAGCTTTTTAACCTGTTCAATAGACGTGGCCATATCACGTTGAATACACCAGTTCTCGCTCGATCACCGAAATTAAGCAACGTTGAGCCTGGTCAGTACTTAGATGGGTGACCGCCTGGGAATACCAGGTGCTGTGAGCGTTTAGTGACGGATGTGCGTTGTGGTGCAGTGGATATCGGCTCGGAAAGAGAAATCGATGATCCGAGTTCGAATTCCAGTTGAATACCCTGCATTCACATAAGCACTGGTCCCCTTGGGAAAGGTATTAATCCGTGCCTTCTGCCAAGTTATAGGTTAAATAACAGGGTAGGACTTGGAGACCCTGTCCTGAACAAAAACAATCCCAATTAATCTTGATACTCGAAAAGAAAAGGTATTACTTGACACAAAAACTTATATAAAAACAATAAATTGTTAAAAGAAAAGGTATTACCAGCAATAAAAAATTAGTTGGTAATAAATGACCCGCCGAGGTTGATATGTCATAAAACAAAACAACCAACCAAAAATATTATGTCGCCATTTCCATTTCTTCGATACTAAGATTGGGCAGATTATTATTATTATGTTGGTTTCGCATATTGAATTAGTCAATAGAAATTCTGTTTTTGAGCCATGATGTCAACAAGAATTCTTACAACTCAAGAACATTTGTAAGAATCCTCGCAGAGTAAATGTTGACAGACTTTTGGAAGTCTATGATCTTGGTTTTAATTTCAATTCCAATTTACCCTATGCGTTTTCTTTGGTTTCTATATTATGTACACCCATATCAGTCAGTTAAATGCCGTACGTGATACACGCTTGAGCGATCATGTCTCAAAAGAGACATGACTGGTTGGGCAGAAGATTATCCCGCAGTTGGTTGCCATTAATTTCTGGTTGCCAGCCAAGGCAGATTGGGAACCCAATCTGTCCTGTTATTTAACCCATAAATAGGGGGAGAGATGGATTTGTGCGTAAGTGAATGCAAGATATTCAATGGAATTCGAACTTGACTCCCTAATTTATCATTCCGAGCCGATATCCACTGCACCACAACGCACATCCTAAAATCAATTAGCTAAGTGACAAACTTTTTACTTGTATGAATTATATATCTAGTCATCCGCAGATAGATCTGTTTCGCTGTATCATAGATCATCGGTACGATTAGACATCCGATGAAAGTTATGATGGATGCTTCTAGACAGAACTGAAACCCGACTGAATTGACATCAGTCGGCGACTCTACATCTGAGCTATGGGTGCTAGGTATAGAAATGGGAAAAGGTGATTTTATATCGGTCTCAAGTATTTCTGTTTGATGGACCAGCAGATGGTTCCTTTTCAGGTCCGGTCTTCTAAGCGTCAGGTAAACATGTTTGGCGATCAAGTGGTAACAAAACCGGAAATGTGCTATATCCGGGTACCGATCAGTAAGGGGTCGGAGAGAGTTCTGGTTCTTCTTGACAGAAGCCAAACTTGTCTATCACGGTTCCATTTCGTATTAGCAGCCGTCACGTTGGGAAGAGTAGATAGGAGATGAGTTAGTGGGGGAAGAGTTAACATATAAGCTCCCCCTAGTATCATCCACTTATCCACCTGGACAAGCACGCAAAATCCTAAGCACCTACATCGAATATTGGAAAGAGGGTTCACATTTTTATTTCTCGATGTGGCGTTTTTCTCTCATTGTGAGGCTGCATCGAACTCTTTTCCATCTGTTGATGAACAACGACGAGATCGAGGATTGAAATGCAACGTGGGGTGATTATTGGCCACCTCGAGTGAAGGTCGTGCTTTATATTGGCCCAAGTGAACCTCTTACTAGAGGAATTAGTTCTAAATTCATGTTTTATAAATTCTTCAGTTCTCTAGCCAGATTCTGGTATTTTTCAATCTTTTCATTTTCTTTGGAGTTCACTCGTGTATTATAAGCATCAGCAAAGTCAAGAATTTGACTCTTTGCTATTCTTACTTATAACAATAAGGGCGAGTTTTCGTGCTTCGATGACGAGAACTGTCTGCATTGACAAATTCTATATTATCTTGTAATAATACAGTCCATATTATTATTATTATTATTATTATTATTAAAATATTTTTGGTCTGCATTTGTTTTATAATCACATCCCGAATGACCTGGAACTAGGACAATAGCATAACGAACATTTTGCATCCTGGACAATTGCGTATCACGACATCATTTGCGCCCCTAGACAAAGACGTCTCTGGATAGTTACGTAACTCTGGTAATTTTCGGAAGCTTTTAACGGCAGTTTACTATAATTGACCTCATATGTCACCTTGACATCTTTTAATCTATTTAATTTCTGTACCTGGCGGACTTTGACTGCATCGAATTCTGACCTGAAGGATTTTTCCAGCTCGTGATGGATTGATTTTTAGTCTACTCTATCAGTGATTCTGTCGAGCAAGGCCCCGAGCCTCTGGGAGATATCAGACTGTAATTTTTGTTTCATCCATCAGTTGTACTTGATTCGTTCTCGGACCAGGGCATGCCCCGTTTTTCTGCAATCAGGCGGGCTCTCCTTGAAGCCTCGGTTCCAATCCTGCAGGAATAAGTCGTAATTCTCTGAATCAGTGTAGGAATTTCAGGTGATTTGATATTCGTACCAACTTCCGGTAGGACTTTCCTATTCATCGCCATAATTTAGTATATCGGGTTCGGACCGATCATTCAGTATTTGTCTATATTTCTTAGATGAGGTAATATTTACACTACTTACATTGTTCAAACTACTGTTCACATCTTTATTGGCATTTTACGAAGTTTCGGCTGTTGTACACTTCTTCAGGTGCTAAAAAATTCCTAGCACCTAAATAATGCCAAAGCGTACAACAGCCGAAACGTCGTACAAATGGCAATAAACACGAGGACAGTAGTCCGAACAATGTAAATAGTGCTGATTAGCAGTGTTTAAAAAAATTCTAAAATTGAAAATTATTGTACTTTCACAAGTTAATCATAGGTTATGAATGTTGTGAGTTATACCTTTTAAGAAATTTACCTAGTTTTCAGGAGTATACTTACCTAATAGCGCGATAATTCTCTTATTTGCAGATTTTATTTTTTATAACAGTGTTGTTGACTTTTTTAGAATAAATAAAAGTTGGTTTGCATTTAGCAACTCTTAGGAAAATATGGTAATTTTAAAAAATTATAAGAGGTAGGCAATTATTCAGGGACGCATTTTGTCTAGGGACCCAAATGTCCTGGTACGCATTTGTCTGATACTCAATTGTCCGGGACGCATTTGTCTGATACTCAATGGTCCGGGACGCAAATGTCCGATACTCAATTGTCCGAGACGCAAATGTCCGATACTCAATTGTCCGGGACGCAAATGTCCGATACTCAATTGTCCGAGACGCAAATGTCCGAGACGCAACTGTCCACCTATCGAATGACCATAGGACAACGAAGGATGTTCTTCCCACTTAATTAAACAAGAGAGAGAGAGAGCTATTAACAAAAACTTAAATGGACAAAGCTCTTCGCATTATATGGGCTGTGATTCTTAGAACTATTTTAATGATATCCTAGATAGACGGTGCACCACGGATTTATTCTAGAGTTCCTTACCTTGTCAAACCCAAAGCTCTAACTACAACAGGAACAGTTTTGGTTTTTAAATGCCCCATTTTTTTTTATTTCTATCTCCAAGTTTTAGTATTTGCTTAGTCTTTCAAAAACGATTGCAGAGATGTTTTTATCACTTTGGACGCTCATGTCCATTAGTGTGCAAACGTTTTCTTTTCTGTCTTTGATAATAACGTCTGCGCGATTTGCTTGTATTTTTCGATCTGCGTTTATAGAAAAATCCCAGAGGATGTTAACATCTGCTCCCGCAACTGCAGATTCAGGATGACGCTTGCAGCTGTTTTTACCCCGTAGTCATGACAGATCTTCCAATGCAGATGTTGACCTATCCTCTCATGATGGGGTGAGTATTAAACATCCTGAGATAAGGTGATCAATATTTTCAGATTATTATTATTATTATTATTATTATTATTACTGTTGTTGTTGTTGTTGTTGTTGTTGTTGTTGTTGTTGTTGTTTACCCCCATTACTGTATTTATTTATAATTAAATAACCAAAAAATAGTAACTAAAAATACTTTATTCTCGGACCGAAGCAATCAGAGACGAGAAAAAAAGATAACAAGACAGAAGACATTAAAACAAAGATGGCCTGGAAGTAGAGAGTCAAAAACACAAGAATAGCTTATCATATTAATGTTCGTATTCTTTCGATGTCAGGATTGAACAAAGCGACAATAGTTTCAATATGTTCTTATTCTTGTTCTTATTCTTATGTTAAAGAACAACACGCCAACAAAGTGATACTAGAATAGAAAGATACAAAACCTTATATACACTATCATGGCTTCCAATCCGATAAGGGTATACCAAGCACATGCCTCACAGCCAAAACAGTGGCAGCTTTTTAGAAAAGCAAAAAATATAATATTTTTAGGTTTGGTAATCCAGTCCACTCAGATGGTCTCCGAGTAAGGCTGCTTTCAAGTATCTAGATGTGACTCCCATGTCTCCTTGGCAACAAAATGAAATAAAAACTGACTTTTGATATCATAATGCTCCTCACTACTCTCACTCATGAACAGATATACTAACGTCAGACAATTGACATCTGTGGTACTAAATGGAATATTTACTGTAGCTCATCTTAATTCTTCAAGACAAAACAGGTGCATGTTCATGCCTTCAATCAATTATGATCAAAAGCCATGAGAGCAATGTTTGATGTAACACCATTTATTATTATTATTATTATTATTATTATTATTATTATTATTATTATTATACTAGTAGTAGTAGATTTCCAGGTTTGCTGTTGGGTACAATCCTTTTCATTTTTTTATGTGAGACCTGAGGTAAAGGAAGATTTTTTAATCATTTCATTCCAAGCAAGAAACCGGTAGAGAGTCTCATATGCAATAAGTGTAGGAAAGAAACTATTAGAATAGAACTTACGGTTACATCTAACTAATTCATCAGTAAAACGATGAGACCTTATTGCCAGTCTAGTAGTATGATTAAGTTCATGAGGAAGAGGTACCAAGAAGAAGAACTTATTAGAACAACTTCCATGAACATAGTTATAAAAAAAAGACAGGGTTGAGCTACGTCACAACAAAGGGAATGTAGCTAAAGTCGGAATGCAAAGACAGGATCAATAACATTATTGACACATTTTTGTATTTTGTCGATAATCTCGAGGTATATAACACGAGCTCCAGTACAGATACGGCATCCATCAGTATTGAGTGCACGGACGAATGGTGGAATTATAAATGTGTAAGGTGGATTCTGACATAAAAACTGCCTGACCTGACACACTTATTGTATCTTAGAAGTAAGTGCACATAAATTGGAGATACGGATAACAACGTTTATTCTGCCCAGCGGGTACAACAGGAAACTGACTCTTCACTTAAAGTCTCCTTTTCATAAGAGTATCTAAATCAAAGGGTTAATAGCAAGTTACTTCCCTTGGACAGTAAACACAGCAATCCTCCCTTACTTTGGATAAGGGTTTCAAGTTATATAGTCTTTTATGTAAGTTGGGGTTTTTTTTTGGCGTTGCGGTCTGGAGTGTAATGGTTTCGGGTGAGGAGATCTCTGGTTTCAACAAAGGGGTGATGATTGGTGATGACGTAGGGGTGGTGTCAATACTGGTTTCAGCTGAAAACGGCATGTGGGTTCAATGGCAAGACCTCTCAACATTTTTTTACCCATTCTCATTTTCTCCTTCCAAACAAGCGGGTAATAAAACTTTTATGAGTTTAAAATGGGATGAATTACGTGTGATGCAATTTTGGCCACGTTGTTCTGTTATCATACTGCCTTTCTTTTGAGTTATTGTGTAAGTCAGTGGGGGGGAAGGGTGGTGTTAGTTTTTTTGTTGCTATTTTACTAGAACGATGTTGCCAGGTTGAAGTGTTGAGAGACAGGTTTTTCTTTTCCTGTCAGCATAACCACACATCTGTTTACTGACGTAATCATTTCCACATATTATTTTGTTTATTTTGTCATGTGTGCTGTTTGGGGTTGGGGCTTGAGAGGATATGCTAGGTAGGCTAATTTTCATCTTCCTACCTGTGAGAGCTTCAAATGGGGACATTTTTGTCGAAGTATGGGGGTGCCCCGATACATACGAAGAAATGTGGGTAGTTGAGATTTCCATGTGTGTGTACCCTCAGTTACAAATGACCTAATGTTTTTGTTAAGTGTGGCCATGAAACGTTCCACCTCCCCATTTATCTCTGGCCAGAGAGGTATTATTTTTCTCTGTTGTATCCCAAACTCATGCATAGTTTTAGAAAACTTTTTTTCATTAAATTGAGGACCATTATCTGTCTTGATGGAGGTAAGGGTTCCTTGACGTGAGAAGATGGCTTCAAGTCGTGGCAGGACTGCTCTTGTTGAGGTAGATGAGATTATTTCTACCTCAGGGAAACGACTGTATTCATCTATGACTACAAGTAAGTAGTCACCTGGGGGAAAATGACCAGCAAGACCAATGGCAAGGAAACTCCATGGTTCTGGTGGTAGTGGTATGAGCTGTAGAGGTTCACGTCGGCTGTGGCCTGGGTGAGATTTTTTAATACATCATATTCATTCGGTGTTGGGTATTCGCCTTTTGACATCGAATTTATGCCTTTCTGTTTGTCTGTCACGGCGTCATAGATTTCCATTATGTCGTTACCTCCGTAATGTAAGAGTAAAGCCTTTTTTTTTACGTCTGTTGGTGTTTATATCCAGAGCTATGAAGAGGTTATCCAGCTTGGAAATCCATTTTTTTTCCATCTTGTCCTGGGTGTATATTCGTCTCCGTGAACAATGAAATTTTCAAACCCTGGGAATGACATAGTATTTTTTGTATATGAGATTTATTAACTGATTTGTTAATTAATTCAACTTTATAATCTTCGTCGCCAGTTATTGTATCTTAGAAATGAGTGTACATAAATCTGAGATACGGATAACAATGTTTATTCTGCCCAGCGGGTACAACAGGAAACTGACTTCAGTTAAATAATTTTTAAGAGTATCTAAATCAAAGGGTTAATGGCAAGTTACTTCCTTTGGACTGTAAACACAACAACAATGAACCAACTTTCCTAGCAGTAGACCTAGAAATTGAAATCAATATAATCATTCCACTTCCCATCATTGGAAAATTTGTGACCAAGAAGGTGCAATGACTTGCACACATGGAGGTTAGCATCAGACATACATAAAGGTAAAAAGTGATTAAAATCTTTGATGATTAAAAGATAGTAGTTTCGTTTTGGAGACGTTAACAGTTACAAGCTATACCTTGTCCCAGTTAAGAGCTGATTGGAAGTTATTTTCGAGAAAAGTTGCCAATTTTACTTTGACGTACTTATCGGACTTACTATTAAAGAAAACACTGTATCATCAGTATAAATACTTAGTTGGAAAATGAAGACACCGAGAATCTCTATGATGAAGAGGAGAAACAACGCACACCTCGCATTTACGTGAAATTATCTAGAAGCGTAGGTGTTCAACACGACCTTCATGAAACGATTTGTTAAGAACGACTAGATTAAACCAGATATTTGACCAAAGGCACCATAAGCTTTTTTTAGCTTGTAGAGAAGGTCAGCATGTCAAACCCTGTCAAACGCCTTCGAGATATCGAAAACCATGTCATTCTTATCTTAAAACTGATAGACAAATTCAGTAATAACTATTAACACATCGGCAGTTGACTTAGATAAACAAAAGCCATACCGTTTATCCATAAAAAGGCTGGTGATGTGAAATGCTTAACCATTTGGTGTTGAGTAGAGCGTCTAATACTTTGCCAAAAAGAAGTAAAACACTAATAAGATGATAATTCGAGGGATAAGAAAGTTTACCACACTTCTTAAAAATAGGAACTACAGCGGAGGATTTTTAACACTCTCGAAAGCAAGAGATACAAGGCATTTGTTGTAGAGTTTAAAGAGAACAGGGGCCAATTTATGAACACATTTCTTCCTATAAGAAACCGTAGACGAAGTTACGTGCATATCACAATAGAGATTCCATTCTAGGGAGGGAATCGAGCAAAGATACTACTGAGGCGTTGAGAGTGAATTTGGAAGAGAATTTTCGAGCAAAGCACCCAGCTTTATCAGCAGTTGATAACAACCCTTCAAATTGATTGAAGAGATGAGAAAGCGAATTGAACATTCAACAAATTGTTCAACAAATTCTTACAGAGCCACCAGTAATTTTTAGAACCACACTTGTGAAAAACTATACGGTGTCTCATTCTAGAAAGACGTTTCTGTTGCTGTTGACTGAGTTGCAACAAAAATGCAATAATTACAAAATTCATTACAAGGATCCTATCACAACTCTTGTTCAAGGAGATCTTTTTGATGAATGAGCACTTTGTCTAAAATTAATAAAGAACTTGCTTAAGGTATTTCTATCACACAGTGAAAACAAAGTATGATTTTAATTCAAAGTTATCTGTTTGCTAAACTAATGTCTAACCACAGCTAAAGAGCCTGTGCTTCTGTTTAATCTATAGTTTAGAAGAGAAAACATGAATCCATACCCTTCCAAACGGTGTTCATGCGTAAATCAATGTAAGAAACTGGCAAGAATTTGAACTTAGTTCTCGATGCGTTCTCATGCCGAGCCTATATCCAAACATTCTTTTCTTATAATTATTATTATTCACTCATTATGTCCGCATCTGTAGTGAGTAATTCTATATTACAAGTGACAAAAAACCTCTTTAATACTCTAGAACTATTGTTAGTAACGCTGTCGGCTGGATGGTTCCAACCTTTCTCCTGATTTCCAGTTACCTCAGTCTTTTTCCTGTTTTTTTTTTTCCGGACTGTTACCAACATTCTGATAACAACTAGCACGATACCCATCTCCACATTCCACAACTTTCTCCGCATTGGCGTAAAGTCGAGATATTCCTCTGTCGATTTATTTTCTTTCGTTTTTTTTTTGTTTTTTTCTTTTGTCTACTGGACTTGCTAAATCCACTATAGAACATATTTTCACCCTATTGTTTACCAAATGAGATGTTAACAATTAGTGAATGGAGGTCGTTTGCAGCTCAAATTCCCAGAGGATCTTATATTTCATTGTATTTCACAGGTTCTAGATTGTGTATCTCCCATTAGTCTTTGTGATCAAAATGCAATCGCACGCACGGTCCTCAGTAGACAGCCTTTCTATCCCAGTCGTGCCTGTTCTTGTATCCTTCTTGAGCTAATTTGATAAATTCACTATGTAGTTAAATCTTTGATCAATGCATTTTGCAAGTTTCTGATTGTTATTCCTGGAGATTGAGTGACAGCAAGTCGCACTTTTCTCATTATTCTAGTCATTTTTGCTAATGCCTATCTAGACGGTCTTGATTTTTAGACGAGTATCCAGCTCTGCCAATCTTTCTGCAAAAGCCATTGGTGTAGCAAAACCCACGGTTCTTGCGACTGTCACCTTCCAGTTCGGCTTCTCACTTTTGGATATTTCCTAAATTTCACAGGTAATTTTGCAGCAGAGACATTGCCAGTAATACTTGCCGATTTTCTGGGCTTACGGACTATCACGTTGAATACACCGGTTCTCGCTCGATCACTGAAGTTAAGCAACGTTGTGCCTGGTCAGTACTTAGATGGGTGACCACTTGGGAATATCAGTTGCTGTAAGCGTTTAGTGACTGATGTGCGTTGTGGTGCAGTGGATATCGACTCGGAAAGAGAAATCGATGAGCCGAGTCCGAATTCCAGTTGAATACCCTGCATTCAACTCGGAAAGAGAAATCGATGAGCCGAGTCCGAATTCCAGTTGAATACCCTGCATTCACTTAAGCACTGGTACCCTTGGGAAAGGTATTAATCCGTTCTTTAAATAACAAGGGTAGGACTTGGGGACCCGGACCTTAAAAACAAATCACAATGAATCTTGATACTCGAAAAGAAAAATGTATTACTAGACACAAAAACTTATATAAACAATAAATTGTTGAGACGTCTAGATACTAGATGAAATGTAATCTGAAATGTAATATTACCTGTGAAATTTAGGAAATATCCAAAAGTGAGAAGCCGAACTGGAAGGTGACAGTCGCAAGAACCGTGGGTTTTGCAACACCAATGGCTTTTGCAGAAAGATTGGCAGAGCTGGATACTCGTCTAAAAATCAAGACCGTCTAGATAGGCATTAGCAAAAATGACTAGAATAATGAGAAAAGTGCGACTTGCTGTCACTCAATCTCCAGGAATAACAATCAGAAACTTGCAAAATGCATTGATCAAAGATTTAACTACATAGTGAATTTATCAAATTAGCTCAAGAAGGATACAAGAACAGGCATGACTGGGATAGAAAGGCTGTCTACTGAGGACCGTGCGTGCGATTGCATTTTGATCACAAAGACTAATGGGAGATACACAATCTAGAACCTGTGAAATACAATGAAATATAAGATCCTCTGGGAATTTGAGCTGCAAACGACCTCCATTCACTAATTGTTAACATCTCATTTGGTAAACAATAGGGTGAAAATATGTTCTATAGTGGATTTAGCAAGTCCAGTAGAAGAAAAAAAACAGTACATGTTTAGAATATATATATATATATATATATATATATATATATATATATTTGGGCAGTAATCTTTCTTTAAAACATATTTCGTTAGAAACGACCGGCGAGGAAGAAGAAAGATTTTCTTAATATTTGATTTAATTTATCCAGTATTCTTACATGTTTCCTTTTTGCTGAAGATACGAAATGTAAAATGTTCCGTGATTTTTTGCTTTCAAAGCGTTTTCAGCGACTTCACTGGCCACTTACAAGGATGTTATTTTCCCATGTTGTTATATTTAGACTGTAATGTAATTTTTGTGTTTTTTGACAAAGAACTTTCTTAAAACGATCACGTCAGGCACGCGGCTGGACATAGTCTGAGTGTCTGTCTATTTTTCTAAAACTTTCAAAACTCAATTTTCACAGTTAAATAATGTAAGATTAATGACTTACTGAGCAGAAGATTATCCCGCAGTAGGTTGCCATTACTTTCTGCGGTAGACTGGTTGCCACCCAAGGCTATAGAATCCAATATCTCGTGTTATTTAACCCATAACTGGAGGAAAAAGACGGATTAATACCTTCACTCACACGCAAATATCCTTGGTGCAACTGGAATTCGAAACTCGGCTACCCGATTTCTCGTTCCGAGCCGATATCCACTGCACCACAAAGCACATCCGAACTTCTTACTCTTCTTATTTACTTTGTCTTTTTTTTTTTTACTTTTTTATACTTACTACGTTTAGCCGAGCATGACACAAGACAATTTCGTATTCCTTTCTTTTTATTATATAACTTTCAATTATATTGTATGAAATCAAGTGAAAATAATTCTCTTCAGATTTCTCCCGTCGCTTTCGCGTATGACGGCCCAGCAACTCGGTTCTTAAAAGTGAATAACAGCCAGACATCACGCACATATGATTTACTTGTAGTGGCGAAGGCTTGTGCAAAACCAACCACACTTTTTGGAAGAGACAAATATAGAGAACTGGTGCATATAGTCTGCCACAAGATTTTTTAAACGATCTTTCTCGGGTTCTAAATTGAACATTTTCCTTCTCCTGTTTAGGAATTGAAAAACGAGGGTGGAGATACACGGTATTTGCACATAAGTGAATGCTACAAACACGACTGGAATTCGAACGACTCTCTGATTCCTCAATCCGAGTCGCTATTCAATGCTTTATCATGCCTCCATGATGCCGCATATATATATATATATAAGCGTCACAAATACCATTATGGATACTTAATGTATCATAACATGTATAATAACAAAAACAATATATATACACTTTAAAGAAAATGTTCACGGCTTCTCACACTTTTTATTCTCTCTCTCTCTCTCTCTCTATATATATATATATATGCGGCATCATATATATATCTCTCTCTATATATATATATATATATATGCGGCATCATATATATATATATATATATATATATATATATATATTAGTTACTAGTTCCCCGCTATTCTATCGCTGTTTTTGTAGCAGACGTTGGGGCGAACGACATTTCTTAGTTCTACCAGTTCAGACCTTCACAACTAGAACTCGCCATATACTGAGTCGGTTCACCTTCCTTACTTTCATATTCCATTGGTAACGGAGAAGTTCTACTCACACAGCTTCTTTCTCAGCACTTTTGTTTTGTGAAACAGACTTCTGAAATTATACTTCTCAGATTACAACACTATTGATCACTTCAAGTATCCCCCGTAATATGCAACTCTTACTCTCTCCTTGTACCCCCTAACAAAAAACACATTTAGTAGCCCACTACATTGAGTGGCTCTTGTGTCTTGTATTGGATGAATAAGAGTATAAAAATACTACTAGATTTCCAAACTCTTACTATATTAATGAGTTAGTTGGATCAAATTTAGAAAAAGAAATTTCTATTCAACAACAAGCTTCTAGCCCTGCGTTTATATTCATTCGATTACATTTCGAATTTGACCACATTTCACACTCGACTTCATTCTTATTAGTATCTTTTACTGTCTGCACAAAATGTGAATATTTTTTCTTTTACTTTATCATAGCGTTCAGAGTCAATGAACGATGGCTATACAAGTTATTCAATTCAGAGGAAACACGGTTCAGTTTCTTTTCCAATAGTTCACCTTTCACTTCAGTCAATATAACCTGGTGTTATACTGAACACCATTATTGACATTTCTCCTCTTCTCTTTCAAGAGTTATTGCAATAGTTCAAGTCAAGAAAAATAAGCTAAAAATCTTACAATATTTAAAGATCTACAGTCGCGGCAGTGTTAGCCATGTCGTCTGCTAGCCATTAGACATTGAAGCGCCCTCCCGTAATTATCTGTGTGCTAAAATAAAAAGTACGCGACCAGTTATGTAATAATATATATATATATATATATATATATATATATATATATATATATATATATATTAACCAGTTATTGGTCAGAATCAAATTAAACCAGTAAATAGGTGTATCAGTTATATCAAAAAGTGCTCAATATATATTTAAAGAAAAAATAAAAATTTAACATATAGAGCTTTTAAATATTCTAATTAGGAATATTAGCCGATTACGCTACCATGGTTTCAACCTTTCGGTATTGCCCGGCGTTATATATTAACCGATTATCCAAAGCAGTGACTTCGCTTTTGGTGACATGCTAAGACAAGTTATGTACCTAGTTACCGCGTAAGCGTGGGCTGGGTAATCTTTGACCAGTGCCCCAAGCTCGGGTTTCCCCACATAAAAAACTGACCTTTTGACAAGACTGGCTTCAGTAGGAGAGTAGGGTAAATAAAAACTAATTATCCAACGCTTTTTTGAACGGATAACAGGAATTTTGGAACGCATAACAGGAAGTTTAAAATAAGGAGGGAATTAATTAAGACTAGTGAAATTATATTGTACATACTTTTAGCCGTTTTTTCTACTAGCGCATTTATGGGATCAGCATCAGTGATACCCTATCATCACAATTATAGCCGTATATCGTGCAGAGACATTTTTGTGGACGACATACTGCTGACTGATATGGGACCAATATGGGGTTCACGCTTCTGAGTTGTACAGAAGGTGTGGTCATAATCGAAAAAATCGGGTTATAGAAGGAGTGGTCCGATTTTAATCAAATTTGATACACTCATAGACAAAGACATAAGAAACGATATTCAGAAACTTCAAGGTTGCAGTTCTTACAATAGTGCAGAAAATCGATTATATATATATATATATATATATATATATATATATATAAGGCAAGATGTTTGTGTGTGTCTGTTTATCTGCCTGTATGTCTGTATTTTTTTTTCAGCTCTTTTATTTTAGTTTTTGCTTCGGGTTTGGCTCTAAGTAGGTATAATTGTAGTTCTTAGTCTCAGCCATGATACCATTTACTCAGAGGACTTATTTAGCCTTCAAAATTCAGTTTACGACGAAAAACACTTATTTGATATCGATACCAGGAAATCAAAATTTGACTTACATCCATTCATTTTTCTTTCAGTCTACGGTTTCGCTTTAAGTGGAAACAACTATTGCTTTTTAGTCTTTCATGCCAACGTCCAAAGAGTTTGGGCTCCAGCACCATGGATTAGTTTTAAAGCTTTCATTACACCCGAGCAACGCCGGGCTATACTGCTAGTGTTTATATATGTATGCACAGTCTATTTAAGTGAAATCAAACCAATCACGACAAAAACTATTCGTCAATCACAACAATGTGTCGTCATGGATTGAAATAAATTGACGAATTCAGTGATGCTACCAAGTCCTAATTTAAATGTCATATCCAGGGGTACGCTATGTAGGTGAGTTACTTATTCGTAATTGATTTACTAATGAGTAAGCGAGTCAATAAATAAAAGACATGGCCTGAAGATTGTGTTCACGCATGAAACAGACTATCGCCATTTTCTGTTGCCCTCAGTATCCACTTTTATAATTAAATACGCTTTATCCACGATATTAAGAATTTACACATAAATATAGCATAACTGAAAATACCATATGTTACCGTGTGTGTGTGTGTGTGTGTGTGTGTGTGCCCGCATGCTTGACTGCGTGTGTATGTGTGTTTGGGTTTATGAATGAAAACAAAAGAAAAACTTATCTTAACCATATCCTTTAATGGACTTTATCTAGGCAAATATGAAGATTTCATTATCTAACAAGTTTTTATAAAGAAAAAGTAAAAAGGTCGTTGATTTTTTTCACACTTTTTAAATCTAAGGTTAACTGAAAACAAAGATAAATTATGGAAGATTTTAAGTAAAGTAATTTAATGTCTAATAATCAGAAATGAGACATTTTTAAAAATTTTTATTAAATTTTGTAATTAATATTTACGTTATTTTAGTTTGGGATTAGTTTATGCCTCATATATTTTACAGGTTAATAGGAGTAAATAGTCTCACCTGTTGTCCGGCCTTAACACCTTCCATTTCTATTAAACAGAATTAGGGTCTCATCACTTGTTCTCTGTCCGAGATATGATTTACCGGTTCACTTTCTTTTTTCTTCTACCAGGGCCACAATGACTTAAATGTTATTTTGGTGATCAGAGGAATCAATAGCTGTAACTTTTCATTATTCAGGTACCGGGTTGGCTGTTTTCTAGCTGCTCCTTCCGATTGGTCATTAAGAGCCTTAACTCTTTGGTAGTCGAATAATATCGGAGTATTTGTAGTGTCATGTTGCGCATGGGTAGTCATCCCTGCATGTACTTCCGGTGGGTAACCCTGAGGCCACAATATGCTCTGTTTACAGCCACGATTTGGCTATTTTGGTTTGCCATTGACGACAGATAATGACAATTACGATTGTCTTTTCTCTTTCTTCTCAAAAGGAACCTCATGGAAAACACAACAAAGGAAATACAAATAAAAAGTAAGCAAAAATACATCGATCCACCTCAGCCTTTCTTTCTCTAATATTCGTTTCAACTTCTGCAGCGTAAAACGATCGCCAGATATCTTTGTCCTCTGTGAAATAGACTTAAATTATTCCATTGCTACCAATGAATTCTTAGATTCAGGTCATCTCCCCCTTTGCCGAAAAGAATGCAACATTCACATGTATGGCTAGGGACTTGTTTTTCAAGACCCCAGATGACTCTTTCGTGTGCTTCCGTCATTGTTACTAAACTTTGTTAGCTATCTCTTTTTTTCCTTTATCATTCCCACTCTTCTCAGGACTGCGATATATTAGACATAATAGTTGTCAATATACAAAACGAACTTTCTCTCCGTCGTCCTGACCTAGCATCTAAGCTTTAGAGACTTTTCCACCACCGTAATTTAGTTTCTCGGAACGAGAAATCGGGGAGCCGAGTTTCGAATTCCAGTTTTTTTTTTTCATTTTTTTTATTATCGTTTCACCCCGAGCAAGGCATTTCGCTGCCACTATTGCGCAGGGGGTTACATAGAGGTGAAAGTGGTGAGAAAGGATGGTTAGATATAGGAAATGTCAGAAGGAGGGTGATAGGCGGGTAAGGATACCGAGAATGAGGTTTGGGTAGATAGTGAGTGTTGGGAGAATAGGTGCAAGTTAGTGTGATAGGAGGTGTCGGGAAAGCAGACATGTGGAAGGGAATTCCATAGGCGGGAAGCGCGAGAAAAGAAGCTGTTGGAGTAGAAATTACGGTTACATCTTATCTGTTTTACTGTAAAAGCGTGGGACCTAGTTGCTAATCTAGTATCTCGCGTAAATTCGTACCTAGGCGGCACCAGTGATCTAAGTTCATTGGAGCAGAAGCCGTGAAAGTATTTATAGAAGAGGCACAGGGAAGCCACATCACACCGGTGAGAGAGTGGTTGCAGCCGATCTGCCAAGTCAGTATCGATCACGTTACAGATTCTCCGTTGTATTTTTTTTTAATCATATCACCCCAAGCAAGGCATTCCACTGCCACTATAGCGTAGGGGGTTACATAGAGCAATTGGATATAGGGAATGTCAGAAGGAGGGTGATAACTGAGTAAGGAGGTACATAGGAAGAATGTTTGAGAGAATGGGTGCGAGTTAGTGTGTTAGGAGGTTTCTATTGGCCTTACAGTTAAACTCCGGGAGGTTGTAGCCGTCGGGGAAGCAAGTATGCGGAATGGAATTCCACAGGCGGGAAGTGCGAGAAAAGAAGGGTGGGACCTAGTTGTTAATCTAGTATCTCGTGCAAATTCATACCTAGGGGGCACCAGTGATCTAAGTTCATCAGAGCAGAAGCCATGAAAGTATTTATAGAAGAGGCACAGGGAAGCCACGTCACGCCGGTGAGAGAGTGACTGCAGGCGGTCAGCCAAGTCGGTATCGATCACGTTACAGATTCTCCGTTGTATTTTGTCAAGGACCCCGAGGAGAATAGCAGGGGCACCTGACCAGATGTGGCAGCAGTATTCAATACACGGGCGGATGGGAGATTTATATACGTGCAGGATGGATTCAAGCGGAAAGAACTCCCGGGCCCTGCACAGAGAGCCGACTTTCATAGCAGCGGATTTAGCAATGGATTCGACATAGTCATTCCACTTAGTCCACTAAGAGTGTCAGGCCAAGCAGGCGTAGTGTTTTACTCTCTGGGAGGCAAGCCTGTTCCATGCTAATGGGAGGGAGGTGCGGTTGTCTATGGTGGTTAATTGATAGCAGCTTCGTTTTGGAATAATTGAAATCTACGAGCCATTTCTTACCTCATGGATTGGAGGTCCTTTTCAAGCTCGGCAGCGAGGTTCGCTTTGTCGCCCACACCAGATTTTTGATCGAGGCGAGAGTAAACTGTGGTGTCATCGGCGTACATGCCTACTTGGGATGTTATGGCATCGGGGAGATCATTGATGTAGATCAGAAAGATGGACATTGCATTTACATTTTATGATCAAAGTTGACTGTAAAGAAAGACATCAGAAGGGTATTCAAAAGCGAGGAGAACCAGAGAAGAAATAGTTAACATAGAACTTACGATTTCATGTAGCCCTTTCAGCTGTAAAATGATGAGTTCCTGTCACCAATCTAGTCAGTCATTTAGTTAAGTGCCATACGTGAAACACGCTTGGGCAATCATGTCTCAAAAGAGACATGACTGACTGGGCAGAAGATTATTCCGCAGTAAGTTGCCATTGCTTTCTGCGGTAGAATGGCTGGCAGCCAAGGCTATAGAACCCAATCTGTCCTGTTATTTAACCCATAACTGGAAGGAAGAGACGGATTAATACCTTTCCCAAGGGTATTTACGCGTCAGTGAATGCAAATGCTAACGACCATTACCGAGTACATATACCAGGCTCTTGACAAGAATGGCGAAGCCCGAACTGTTGCATTGGATATCTCCAAAGCGTTCGACGGAGTTTGGCATGCTGGCCTTTTATGCAAACTGCGGTGCTACGGTATAACTGTAGTTTGATCTCATCCAGTCATTCCTCTCTAACCGCACATTGAAGGTAGTATTAAATGGACATGCCTCCCAAAACTACCATACGAACGCGGGCGTCCCTCAAGGCGCTATCCTAGGTCCCACGCTCTTTCTAATCTACATTAATGATCTCCTCGATGCCATTAGATCCCACGTAGGCATGTACGCCGATGACACCACAATTTACTCTCGCCTCGATCAGAAAAAGACAATCGCATTTACCTCCCATTAGCATGGAACAGGCTTGCCTCCCAGAGAGTAAAACACTACGCCTCCTTGGCCTTACACTCTCGGCGGACCTCAAATGGAATGACTATATCGAATCCATTGCCAAATCCGCCGCTATGAAAGCCTGTTCTCTGTGCTGAGCCCGGAAGTTTTTCCCGTCTGAATCTATCCTGCACATATATAAATCTGCCATCCGCCCGTGTATTGAATACTGCTGCCAGATCTGGTCGGGTGCTCCTGCTACTCTCCTCGGGCTTCTAGACAAAATACAACGGAGAATCTGTAACGTGATCGATACCGACTTGGCAGATCGGCTGCAACCACTCTCTCACCGGTGTGATGTGGCTTCCCTGTGCCTCTTCTATAAATACTTTCACGGCTTCTGCTCCAATGAACTTAGATCACTGGTGCCCCCTAGGTATGAATTTGCACGAGATACTAGATTAACAACTAGGTCCCACCCTTCTTTTCTCGCACTTCCCGCCTGTGGAATTCCATTCCGCATACTTGCTTCCCCGACGGCTACAACCTCCCGGAGTTTAACTGTAAGGCCAATAGAAACCTCCTAACACACTAACTCGCACCCATTCTCTCAAACATTCTTCCTATGTACCTCCTTACTCAGTTATCACCCTCCTTCTGACATTCCCTATATCCAATTGCTCTATGTAACCCCCTACGCTATAGTGGCAGTGGAATGCCTTGCTTGGGGTGATATGATTAAAAAAAAATATTCTGTCTTCTTAATTCCTGTTTTTTATTGTTCTCATTGACTAATGTTTTCATATTCTCTCACACTTAGTAACTCCTTGCGTATTAGTGGCTTTATTATTTGGGGTGAAATAATTTTTAAAAATATATTATGTTCTCTCATCAACTGATGATATTTGCTTATTGTGATTACTTTGGGACGGGCTTTTTTTTAGCTAGCAAATACCGAAGGATAACATTAAGCAATAAAAATGAAACATTTTACCATTCATTGTTACAAAGGCTTATTTTTAAGTTATTAAAGTCTTTGTTATTAAAAATAAATTACTTTATAAAAAGTTAATAAAAAAGTTTATTGACTTCAAATTATGCATTTTTATTTTTATTGATTGTAAATAGAGTTTGGGACCGGATAACTTTATATAGAATATAAAATCTTACTCTATTTACTTGTTTCCTCATGGTGGCGAGGTCTGACACAAATTCGTATTTTTTTTTTTTTTTTTTTTAATCATTTCACCCCGAGCAAGGCAGAAACGCCACTGATGTGCAGGGGGTTACATAAATGTAAAGAGATTAATTACAAAAGAGTGAGGAGTACAAGCTAGTTAGAAAGGAACAATAGAAAGCTGAGAAAGCAGGTGCAATGACAGGTACATGGGCGGAGAGAAAGGGAAGGTTATACAGGGGAGAGGAGAGAGCTAGAGGCCAGTGGTTAGTAGGTGAGTATTAACTTTGCTTTTAAATTTCTGGAGGTCGTAGCCGTCAGGAAAGCAAGAATACGGGAGTGAGTTCCACAGGCGGGAAGTGCGAGAGAGGAAGCTGCAGGAGTAGAATTGTCGTCTGCGTTTGGCTAACCTGACTGTGAATGGGTGGGACCCAGTTGCCAGTCTGGTTGAACGGGTAAACACCTGTTGAGGAGGCATCAGTGACTTAAGCTCATCCGAGCAGAAGCCATGAAAGTATTTATAGAAGAGACAGAGGGAGGCCACATTTCGACGATGGGAAAGTGGCTGCAGACGAGTCGCCAGATCAGTACCTATCACATTACAGACTCTCCTTTGGAGCTTGTCAAGAACACTGAGGAGAACGGCAGGGGCACCTGACCATAAATGGCAGCAGTACTCCATGCACGGACGGATGGTTGACTTGTATATATGCAGGATGGATTCAGGTGGAAAAAACATCCTGGATCGACATAGTGACCCAATCTTCTTAGCAGTAGATTTTGCTATGGATTCAATATAGTGCTTCCATTTGAGGTCAGAGGACAGGGTAAGTCCGAGGAGGCGTAGTGTATTACTCTCCGGGAGAATCATCTGGTCCATGCTTATGGGAGGCAGAAGAGGTTGCCTGTAATGGTTGACAGACAACAGCTTGGTCTTAGATGAATTGAAGTTGACAAGCCACTTCTTGCCCCAGTTCACCACAGAGTGTAGATCCCGCTCAAGGTCAGCAGCGAGATTATGTCTGTCCGCCACGACAGGTTTCTTACTGGAGCGGGAGTATATTGTAGTGTCATCTGCGTAGATGCCTACTTGGGACTTGATCTCATCTGGGAGGTCGTTGATGAAAATAAGGAAGAGCGTTGGGCCCAGGATAGAGCCTTGTGGGACACCAGCATTCGTGCTGTAGGACGAAGAGGCACGCCCATTCAGAACGACCTTCATTTTGCGGTTATTTAAGAAAGATTGGATTAGGTCAAGCAGGCGACCGGTAATACCATAACCGCGTAGTTTGCATAGGAGGCCAGGATGCCAAACCCTGTCGAAAGCCTTGGAGATGTCCAGAGCAACCGCGCGAGCCTCGTCAGACTCATCAAGGGCCTGTAGCATGTACTCCGTTACAGTAGTTAGCAGGTCGGCTGTGGACCTGTCAAATCGGAATCCATATTGCCTGTCGGAGAACAGTTTGTGGGCGGTGAGATGATTAACTATTTCAGCATTTATTATAGCCTCGAACATTTTCCCGAATATTGGTAGAAGACTGATAGGGCGATAGTTGGATGGGTCCGAGGGTTCACCACAGTTCTTAAAGACAGGAACGACTGAGGAGAATTTCCAGCATGCAGGAAAGCAGGAAGCAGAAAGGCAGTAGTTAAACAGTTTAGAGAGGACAGGGGAAAGTTCAGGGGCACACCTCTTAAGGACTATCACCGGGATTCCATCGTCACCACACGCCTTATGGGGGTCGAGTTTTGAAATTACTCTGGATACTATTGTCGGGGTAATATATACGTCATGCAGTTTGGTCTCAGTTCTAATAGGGAAGTCGGGTGGGTGCACTCCGGACGAGTCGAGTGTGGAGTTGGATGAGAATCTGCGGGCAAAGCACTCAGCTTTCTCCGCAGATGACGTGAGAACATCAAATCCATGGATTAAAGGAGGTATTGAGGATTTCCTATTGTTGAGCACTCGTTTACAAATCCTCCAATAGTCCTTGGAGCCGAACTTGCGGTCAGCTATGTGCTGTCGCATTCTCTCAGCAAACAACTGTTTGGCGTCATTTAGGGTTCTCTTGCACTCACTGCGAGCGGATGTGAACAGGCGCCTATTGTGATCAGTTGGCTGTCTCCGGAATAGACGGAAGTAATGGTTCCTGTGGGCAATGGCGGCTGAGCAGGCCGGAGAGAACCACGGAGAGGAATGAATTCCTTGCATTCACTTACGCACAAATACCCTTGGGAAAGGTATTAATCCGTCTCTTTCCTTCAGTTATGGATTAAATAATAGGACAGATTGGGTTCTATAGCCTTGGTCGGCAACCAGTCTACCGCAGAAAGCAATGGCAACTTACTGCGGAATAATCTTCTGCCCAGTCAGTCATGTCTCTTTCGAGACATGATCGTCCAAGCGTGTATCACGTATGGCACTTAACTGACTGAATACATACGGAACAAACACAGAAAATTACCCAGGCCACTGGCCACGTTTTGCTGATATGCCGCCGATATATTCAATGAAGGAGGTACTGCTGAAGGCTTGAAATCTCTGGAACCAGGCATCCCTCAAAGTTTTTCTGTAAACTACCTAAAGACGGAAACACGACAAAGGGGTGAAGAACAGATACTACACACTTTGAGTGTATAATAATAACATAATAATACAATAACTAACATATATTTCCGATATTAGATAAAACGAAGTCAGAAAATACATCACATGCTTATGATTTTTTACCTGTACCTGTAGTATAAGACGACTGTTTACTGTATCCTTAGAATTTCGAAATAACAAAACCGATTCTATATCACGCTTTTTCTACACGCGTCCCCTAAAAGTGAAGCCATTGTTTTGCTTACGTTTCATCATGTGCTCATTTGCAAATACTCATTCTTCTTATTCCATCTCTTCATTTCTTATATCTAAACAGTTATAAACATCCTGGTGTACCAATAGCCATTTATTTATACTTCATCGACAAGTACAAAATATCGCTAATAACAATACGATAATCCACGATAAGAATACATTCTATTGCTGTGAACGCCATCATAACTCCACGTTTACATTTGCTCAGCTGAGTTTGCATGGATACAAGTTGATTTCATTGATATGGAATTGTTCTTCGAATAGGCAATTTATTATGAAGTTATGTCCGTAATATAAAAGCTAGAAATGGTTTTATTGTTTTTGATACCATTTTATTTCATAATGTAAATCTTTTCATATATGTTATTGGTTATCGCACCGAGGCCGAAGTGAACTTACCAACAAGCATCACTAAGCATTTAAAGTTTCTTTGTTTTATAATTGTGGTATAAGACGACCCCCAATTTTAACAGTGGTTTTGTGATTTAAAAGTCGTCTTATACGCGAAAATATAAGCTATTTTATTATTAACCAAGATTATAACTGTGTTTTAAATTTACAGTCGACATTTGTTTGAGGACGGTCTGATAGGTGAGTATATTAATCTATGTAGTAAGTGAATCGGGCCAGGAGACACCGAGTAGTCTGAACTGAATCTAATCATTGTTTTTAGAGGAAATGATCTATGCTGATCCCAATACGAACTGATACCAAAATAGACTTTGTACTGTCACACAAGAGCATCAGAGTAGCCAGTTGCATCAGAGGGCTGACTTGCTGTTGTGTATCTTTGTCGCCAATTTGTTGTGAAGTTGTTGTGGCGAAGTAAAACGCGGAACACAGGAGGTAGGTTCAAAATAGTGTATTAGTATAATAAGAACAATATTTACAAAGTGTTAGTAATAAGTATAGAGAAATAAGTAAGTCCGAACGATATAGTTACGCTGCGTATTGCCTGACTAGTAGTTAATTTTAACTGTGTACTAGCTGACGTCTCTAACTGCTTTCCGAATGTCACGCAGATAATTATATATAGTAAAAGGAAGAGTCCATTCCTGGTAGGAGGGCAACACAACACGTGAATAATCGTGCCTCATAGGATGTCAGTGGCTGCTCTCTAATATATAAACAGATGGTCGACCCAGCAGTACTTAGGACGTGCACACTTAAGGCAACCAGATGACAGAAAGTTATATAGTGTGAAACCCTACCACCAGAATGTGAAATGAGAGAGTTTCTCACATCGTTGCAAGATCAACGTTTGAACAAAGCCCATAAGTCCACACCCCGACAAGATGTGAATAAACAATAATATTATGTATAGAATATTTTGCATTCTTATTAGTCTTTACAACGATAGCATGACATTTGTTGTGCTGATAAAACAAGATCTTTCTGACAAAATTCTCTCGCTTATTATTTGGCTTTTACGATATTTACATACACACAAAACATTTCTTCAAGGTATCTGTAAATAACAGATTGCGTCACTTATTTTACACGACTGATATATATTTTTATGGAGAGTTATGACTTTTCCAGGGCACAGAATTGGGCAGTTTTGTTTTGTTTTTTGTTTTTTTTTTTGTTTTTTTTTATTTTTATAAGATCGACAGTTGCCCACACACGACGTTTCCCTTCTCCACGCTACTGAAGTTGTCTAAGAAACAGGCAGAGGCCAATACAACTTGGCACCGGCGTCGTCGCAGGAGTTGGCAGAACGAAATTAAACATGACATCGGACTGTATTAGAGACTTCCGCCTCCGGATGTGAATTCAGAGATGTCCTTTGCCTAGGAAATTGGCCAACTCTGCCTGCAGAGCCCAGACTGGCTTACTATTTATCCATAATTGGACGTTTTGAATTCAGAGTTTTTTCTTCTCCTAGAAACGTTACCACTCAAGGCTACAGAACCTTGTCTACCCTGCTAATTACCCATAGCTGAGGGAAGAGGCGATGGATTCATACTTTTCTCAAGAGTATTATAACGTAAGGGAACGTAATGAATTTAACTGGAATTCGAAATCAACCTTCGATTCCACAATCCGATTCACAATCTAGTAATGCCTTCACACACATAAACACACATACCACTGTGTAAATATATAGATGCATTTTGCTAGATTACAAAAAACAAACATTATTTCAAAAGATTATTTTTTAAAAATTGAAACTAACAGCGTTTCTCTTTCATGTGCATGTGCAGTCAACAAACTCAGTCCTATAATCTTCTAATAGATGAAATGCGTCACAAGTAAACGTTTTTCATTTTGTCTTACAATTCATTCTGTAATGAATTAGTACACTCTCACTAATGGCGTATGAATACATGGTATATCACACGCTAAAAGTCTGCCTCCTTCTACCGAGCGCCCATAACTCAGAGGTAGAATCGCCGACTGACGCGAATTCGGTCGGGTTTCAATCCTGGGTAAAAAAAAAAAATCGGATGTCTAACCGTACTGATGAGCTGGGATACTGCGAAACAGATCTGCCTGCGGATTATATATATATATATATAGGAAAGAATATTAACACGTTTTGAGTTTGAAAATGTGTTTTTTGACAGTATTTGTTTATTTCTACTATTATACTTCAATAACTAAACGTTTTTAGATACATTTAAAAATATTTTTTAAACTTTAGATACAATTAAAAAATTTTTTTATCTGAAACAAATTTACAAGCATTATTAAAGATAGGTTTACGTTTACAAACATAATTTTTATAAAATCTGTCGCTTTCAACGTCACTTGATGTAAAAACAAAAACTCTCTCCACAAACGCTTCATGTGATGTAAACAAACGTGTCACGTGATGTAAACAGACTCTTCACTGACGCTCTCGCGAAATCTCGCGAAATATGTTACTAATTCAAATTTTAAAATCATTTGTTTCTGATGAAGGACCGAGGGCGGTCTGAAATATAAAATATAATCGTAAAAATAAACAAATACTGTCAACAAAACATATTTTCAAACTCAAAACGTTTTAATATTCTTTCCTATATATATATATATATATATATATATATATATATATATATATATATATATATATATATATATATATATGATGTGCGTTGTGGTACAGTCGATATCGGCTCGGAACGAGAAACTGGGGAGCCGAGTTCGAATTCCAGTTGCAATCCATTGTATTCACTTACTTAGGAAAGGTATTAATCCGTCTCTTCCTTCCAGTTATGGGTTAAATAGCAGGACAGATTGGGTCTATAGCCTTGGTCGGCAACCAGTCTACCGCAGAAAGCAATGGCAACCTACTGCGGGATAATCTTCTGTCCAGTCAGTCATGTTTCTTTCGAGACATGATCGCCCAAGCGTGTATCACGTATGGCACTTAACTGACTGATATATATATATATATATATATATATATTTTAATCATCTCACCCCAAGCAAGCCATTCCACTGCCACTATTGCGCATGGGGCTACATAGGGGAAGGTAAAGAGAAGGAGTGGTTAGACATAGGGAATGTCAGGAGGAAGGTGACAGATGAGTAAGGATACCGAGGATGAGATGGGAAGAGTGTTTGATAGAATGGGAGCAGGTTAGTGTGTTAGGAGGTGTCTATTGACCTTACATTTAAACTCCTGGAGATTGTAGCCGTCGGGGAAGCAATCGTGTGGAAGAGAATTCCACAGTCGGGAAATGCGAGGAAAGAAACTGTTGGAGTAGAAGTTAATGTTGCATTTTATCGGTTTCACTGTAAAAGGGTGGGATCTAGTTGCTAATCTAGTGTCTCGTTCAAATTCGTATTTAGGGGGCACCAGTGATCTAAGCTCATCGGAGCAGAAGCCGTGAAAGTATTTATAGAAGAGACACAGGGAAGCCACGTCGCGCCAGTGGGAGTGAGACTGAAAGACGTCCGCCAAGTCGGTATCTATCACATTACAGACCCTCCTCTGAACCTTATCGAGAAGCCCGAGGAGAATAGCAGGGGCACCCGACCAGACCTGGCAGTAGTATTCAATGCACGGGCGGATGGTAGATTTATATATGTGCAGGATAGAATTAGACGGAAAAAACTTCCGGGCCCTACACAGAGAACCGATTTTCATAGCAGCAGATTTAGCAATGGATTCTATATAGTCATTCCATTTGAGGTCCGTTGAA
Source organism: Ascarosepion bandense (assembly GCA_037127315.1). NCBI lineage: Eukaryota > Metazoa > Mollusca > Cephalopoda > Sepiida > Sepiidae > Ascarosepion > Ascarosepion bandense. Next base: position 1,897,722 of record JBBBDQ010001752.1, read on the forward strand.
AGTGTGAGACCAAGGAGGCGTAGTGTTTTACTCTCTGGGAGGCAAGCCTGTTCCATGCTAATGGGAGGTAGATGAGATTGTCGATGATGGTTAATTGAGAGTAGCTTCGTTTTAGAAGCCTTAAAATTTACTAGCCATTTCTTACCCCAGTCCAATATGGATTGGAGGTCTTTTTCACTCTCGGCTGCGAGGTTAGCTTTGACGCCTACACCAGATTTTTGTAGGAGGCGAGAGTAAACTGTGGTGTCATCGGCGTACAAACCTATTTGGGCTCTTATGGAATCAGGGAGATCATTAATGTATATCAGGAAGAGTGTAGGACCTAAGATGGAGGCTTGGGGGACACCTGCGTTTGTATGGTAGTTCTGGGAGGCATGTCCGTTTAATACCACCTTCACTGTGTGGTTAGAGAGGAATAAGTGGATTAGTTCAAACAAATGTCCAGTTATACCATATCTCCGCAGTTTACATAAAAGGCCAGCTTGCCAAACTCTGTCGAACGCCTTAAATATATCCGATGCAACGATACGGGCTTTGCCATTCCTGTCGAGTGCCTGGTATATGTACTCGAAAATATATATATATATATATATATATATATATATATATATACAGCTAGGGTTTAGTCAGGGTGATTAACAAAACAATCTTTACCTTTCACGGCAGCACGCGGTGTATTCACTGAATGTTGAGGAAGATCTTCGTGTGGAGAATTTCGGCTGATAGCTTGGTGGAAAGTTCTTTCGACGTTTTGAACGAACAGCCGAAGAGAGGTCACGCCTGGCCGGTTGCCCAACAACTCTGGGGTTTTCTACTATTTCTTCCCTTTTATATAGAAACAGGGGCCTATATTCATTGGCCCTCTCTTTCTCTGGTCTTTTTCTTCTTTTCACTGTAACCATAGTTACCAGGCTATTTAATCACTTTTTGGGAAGGGTAGAGTCTAACCCAGTGACCTAGTTCATACTACTCTCCTTTCTTAAGTGGTAGAAACCTGACCAAATGACCAGTTACTACTACTGCTACTAAGGTGACTATTTTAGTCATGATCCAAGGCTTTTGGAGCGAAAAAATGCTTCTAACTTCCTCGTTACAATATATATATTGTGAGATCCTGCCGCCAGCCGACTGAGCACTCTGAAAAAACGGTAGACGTTAAAAATGCCGCTATTTACGCATCGTTCATACAGTAACGATTTTGAATATTCTTGGCCACTGGCCTGTGTTGTATTTACATTTCATATATAACACGCTGCACCATAGCTTAGAGGTAGAATCGCTGACATCAATTAAGTCGGGTTTCAATTCTGGCTAGAAGCAATCAGATGTCTAACCGTACTAATGAGTTATGATACAGCGAAACAGGACTGTCTACAGAAGACTATATAAGTCTTTCTTCTCTTTTCATTTCTTATCTCGGTAATTCTCTTCATTCACTTCATTTTCTTGACCTCTTCGCTTCATCAATTAAAACTATTTACAACTAACCACTTTCTCTGTTCCTGCGTGGAATGGAAGGTCGTTGTTTCTCTTTAATTAATAAGTCGTTAAACGTATGTCAGGCTCGTTTACGTATGGAAAAGTGGCAAATAATTCGATGAAATGCAGAACCGTTTGTTCAGCTAAATGATTCACGCCATCTTGATGAGGTTTAAATGATTGAATTTCGTTTTCAATTTCCATCAACAAGACTTTTGTGCGCTTTGGCTCAGTTATTTATGATTGTTTTTTTTCCCCGCACACATCATCTGCCTTATCAGAACAATTGGTAAAAAAAAAAAACATTTTCTTGAACGCTTATTTTCTACACACATATTTGGATGTCCCTCGTAGCATTGAGAGTCTACTGCGATCAGTATCGTCTGCTTTCAAATAAGGTTGCTAGCATGGAAAGCGCTCTCTCTCTCTCTCTCTCTCTCTCTCTCTCTCTCTCTCTCTCTCTCTCTCTAACATTGCTAACATTGCCTGATGACGAGATAAAAATCTCGAAACATAGAAATTTCCGTGTCACAATGAAAACTATATTAATTTTAAATAAAAATACAAATTTAATAATATATATATATGTATGTGTGTGTGTGTGTGTGTGTGTGTGTGTGTGTGTGTGTGTGTGTGTGTGTGTGTGTAAGGTGGTTCAAAAGTAGGTGGACAGTAAATGATAACATTTATTTTGAGATTAAATATACATTTATATAATTATATCATAGTTATAATGAACAACATATAACTGATACACAAACTTATTTCACCTACCTTTGGACTACTATATATATATATATATATAAAATTAAATTTGTATTTTTATTTAAAATTAATATAGTTTTCATAGTGACACGGAAATTTCTATGTTTCGAGATTTTTATCTCGTCATCAGGCAATGTCAGCTCATTGTTGTGAAAATGATTTTCATTTCAATACGTTTATTATTTATGGGTGTGGGAAGACAGAAAAATATATGCGAATGTTCAATTTAACTAATCAGAAATAGAGATCCACTTTAAATTTGAAAAAAAGTTTATATTTTTAGGAATACATGATTTCTTTTCAATCTTAACGGCACGATGAAAACTCTTGTCTAGACTCCACTTCCGTTGAAATATCCATTATTGTTACAATTTTGTTCTCTTAGTTTTCCTTGTATCTCATCGTTTTCTAAAACAAAACAGATAAAAGAAAAGAAAGAAAGAAAACATTTCTTTTTTTCTTATCTTAGACCATTGTTGTGAAAATGATTATATATATATATATATATATATATATATATATATATATATATATATATATATATATATATATATTCAGATAAAGAGAACTCAAGGTTTTATGATTTTGAGTACCCTGTAATTTTTTTATAAACAGTATATAAATTTTTTATATACAATAAATATTGTAGAGCTTAATATAACCATATACTTTTGAATTAAAAGTAAGTTGCGACACGGAAATTTCTATCTTTCGGGATAGAATCTAGTCATCAGGTAATGTTGGATGTTAGTTGTGAAAATCATTTACATTCCAGTACTGGACGGGAGAGCCGTGGCCACAGCCGACGTAACACGTGTCAATCGGTAGGATAAAACTAACCTGCCTCACGACGGTCTAAACCAGCACACGTTACCTGTCAGTGGGTGGACTCTGCTTCGCAATGTCAATCATTTTCTTAGCCAACACCCAACATTGCCCGATGACGAGATTCTATCTCGAAATATAAAAATTTCCGTGTCGCAATGTACTTTTAATTCATAATTACACCTCTCTCTATCCCAGCTCTCTCAAAATTTGTGCTCAGAATTTTTTTTTTTTTGTCTGGAGAAGAAATGTATCCAGAATCATATGAGTTATTAAAGAAGTGTTATCAAGGCGCTCGCACAACTTTCGTTAATACCGGCATGCACAATTGCGTTATTCACGATCAAAATTTGACTATTTAAAGGCAACCGCCTTGTAAGGTGTATAAGTGAACTAGCCGACGGGATACTACAATTAAATTTAGTTTAATCTCTCTCTCTCTCTCTCTCTCTCTCTCTCTCTCTCTCTCTCTCTCTCCTCTATATATATATATATATATATATATTCATCCACATACAAGCCTGTTTCGCTGTATCACAGCTCATCAGTGTGGCTATATATAGGCACAAAGTGTTTGTCTCTGAAAAACAACGATGTCGCCGATATAAGCCTGCTTTCTTCTACTGGAAGCTCGTGGCCTAGGGGTAGAATCGCCGACTGACGTCATATTCGGTCGAGTTTCAATCCTGGGTTAGGAAGTGACCGGAGTCTAAGCCGTACTAATGAGCTGTAATACAGCGAAACAGATCTGTCTGCGGATGACTATATTATATATATGAATAAGTTCTTTGTTAAAATCCTTTTCTACACATCTGGTCACTTTCTTGGTTTGCAGTGTTTCTAAGATATAAATTGTCTATTTGTCAGAGTACTTTAGACTTAGCCATTATCAAAAACTTTTGTTGTTTTCTACGATATCGTTTTTTTGTTTTGTAACTATTGCGTCTTCACGCGTCATATTGCGGTTTTAAAGTATAGTCTCTTTACAGTGGATATCGGCTCGGAACGAGAAATCGGAGAGCCGAGTTCGAATTCCAGTTGAATCATTGTATTCACTTACGCGCAAATACCCTTGGGAAAGGTATTAATCCGTCTCTTCCTTCCAGTTATGGGTTAAATAGCAGGACAGATTGGGTTCTATAGCCTTGGTCGGCAACCAGTCTACCGCAGAAAGCAATGGCAACCTACTGCGGGATAACCTTCTGCCCAGTCAGTCGTGTCTCTTTCGAGACATGATCGCCCAAGCGTGTATCACGTATGGCACTTTAACTGACTGACTCTTATATTTTGTAACTGTTGTCTTTAAAAAATATCATATAGAGTAACTTAAACGATTTCACAGTTGAGTTATATTGAGACAGACAAATACGTGGCTATGTCACGATATTTCTCGCATTTATATATATATAATGTGGAGAGGTTTTCAGCTTAGCTGAGCATATTATTTCAGCCAGACCGACTTTGAAGTTTCGTGAAGACATGACTGAAATAAACTGCCAGATAAATGTAAACCCCTCTCCACATTAATTCTATCAACGCTCAATGTCTATCTTGATATCGAGCACTTTATGACAAATAAAATTCTACTTGCCTGAAATGACACTCTACTAGTAAACTACTGAAAAACAGCAATTTTGATACTAAGCATCATTACAATTTAGCACTATATATATGTTGTCTAACGTTATTGCAATTTAATTTCAGATTAGCCTTTTCAGATAGAATACCAAGTAGACAAGAATTAACATTTTCGACATCTCTTTGCTTGGAATCAAGGTCGCGAATTTCCCAAAGCTGCTGGAGACATTTGAGTACGGCGATGACTTCATTATCTATAAAATAACCTTTATAATAATTTAGGATTTATATATATTTGTTCGTTTTTGTTTTTTGTTTTTTGTTTTTTTGTTTTTTTTTGTTTTTTTTTTTTGTTTTTGTTTTGTTTATTTGTTTTTTATTTTTTATGTTTTGCGAATGATGTTGAAGAAAAATCTTTCGTACCATTTTCTGCTTCTGGTCATCCTGAGAAACTGTTGTCTAACTTTATTGAAATGTTATTTCACATAACACACTCCATTAAGATGAAATGCCAAGTCGACATGATTGGGCATGTTTGAAATCTTCTCTTTGTCTTTAATGAAAGTCATAAATTTTCCAAAGCTCTTTGAGACACTTATGCTGTGTACGCTGATGAAATGATTCAAAATAACCAAAAGGTAACTGTTAAGCTGTATTTTGAACAAATGAACAAAATCTCAAAGAGGCAATTCAACTGATAAGATTGTTGTGTAAGTAAACAATGTTTTGAGATTGTGAGAAACGCCTAAACGGGTAAAATGACAGAAGGTAACAAAAATGCCTTTTAAACAACAGCAACTTTAGGAACAACTTGCACACTACTGACAGCTGGTTTCCCCGTTGCTTTAAAAGCAGGGGTCATCCTATGTTATTGCCAAATCAACCACAATAAGAATCGAACCTGGGTCTCATGAACGGAACGCTAATATAATATCCACTCGTCCTCGATTAATAAATGTTTATACATTGTAACGATATCAACTGGTGTGATTTTGACTAGTTAAAAAGATCTAGACCTGCGAATATGTCCCGCTGGTAACTGAGAAAACCCAGGTCTAACTGGTGTTGACAAACATATCAACACACACACAAGCCGAGGGCTCTTTTTCGTCTGTACCGACGCACATTCGCTACGACGATACAGTGAGATTATTAAACATGACCAATGCTAACATGACCAAACCTGCAATGAAAGATTTCGGTTAGGAAGTTCTACCACACCAACCATTTTCTCCTGATTTAGCAACATTTTCGGTCGTTTTCCGACAATTTGCGGGGTGATTCTTTCAACAACAATGTAGAGCTTAAAATTTGGCTTGATGTTTTTTTTAATCAAAACCTAGTTATTTCTATCGTAAAGTAATTGAATAGTGGATCGCTGACAGAAACATGTAAACAATAAAGAAGCATACATTGTTGAATGATTCATCAGAACTAAAGTAATAATCAGAAATAAATCATAAAAACGAACGAATTTATGTAACAATCTAACATTTCGAAGATTTATTCAACGTCTTATTACTTTTAATCTTTATATACGAATTTATTTTCTTTTTGTCTTGATAACGTGACGACAATAATTATATGTTTCTTCAGATTGTTAAACCTAAGTATATGGCCGAATTCGAAATATACCCGTCTGCTAAGATGACTAACTCGTTTACATTAGTATTTCTTTAATATTATACTTTATAACGCGACTATACTAAGTGGATCTTAGTTACAGTTTCTAGTGTGATTAGCAAAAGGTACGCTCAAAAACTCAGTTATGATGACTTGCGACTTCATGCTTGTACAACTATCGAAAGATTCCGAACAGTTTCATCTACCTAATTTCACTTACAAGGCTTTAATCAGCTGGTGGGGTATGGTTTTCTAGAAATTTATAACGGTTCCCCACATAACTTGATACCCATTGAAATATAGTCGGCTGTACGCAAAGCGATGTTATCACTGTCAGCTCCTTGACAAATCGACCACGACAGGTGAACATTTTATTGTGGCTCAATTCAATAACTGACTTCATGACAATATATCTTTTGTTTGCCACGTCATCTTTTACCTCATTTTCTCTTTCAATACCATTGTTCTCTATTCTCTATCTATCATTTTCTTTTCACTTCCTCGTCCGAATAGAATCTGTGATGAAGTAAAGTAGATTCCACTTTAAAAATATTCTGAAGCAGTCTCATTAATATGACCTAAGAAAAATTCTGTCAGTTCCAAGAATCGACAAAATAATATACAAGATATCGTGTTTAACAGTAGCAAAACTGTTGCTGCTGCTGCTCATCTAAGCGAAGATATTAAAGTACTAACCACTTCTGTACGTTTTCTGAACAATATTCCAAAAATATTATGTTCGTGACATCAGCAGTCAGACTAAGTTCGTTCAGTGATCTGTGGATTGAAAATTAATTTAAAGAAATCAGCACCAATAAAATCGCCCCTTTTTTTTTTTTTTTTTTTTTTTAGTAATTGAACTTTGATATGGAAATATGTCAAAAAAGAAAGTTTGATAGTTCGATCCAACATACCAGAAAGAAAAAAATAATTTCAATGAAGGCGGTTATGTTTCGGTTTAATTTAGAAATCGAATTCTTTATGAGAAAGCTTGCAACAGAACTACTGGAGAAACAATTTTAAAGAAAAGAAAGAAAAAAGTCCATTTATCAAAACTTATGAACACTTGTTATTGTTACATTTTTAGTGAATCAAATACTTCTTAAAACTGTCATATACTTCTAGAGCGCAACTATTAACGACCCTCCGAAGCTTTTTTTCTTTAATATCTATAGACTTTGCATTGTCATAATTGGTTTTTCTATTGTTTTTAAATAACAAATATTCTTTCTATATCATTTACAAACATTATTGTTTTACCCATAGGTGAATGTATATGGGAAATAGTCATGATTTTCTCAAGGGCATAAGGGCCACGTTGTCTTAACGTGAATTAAAATTTAAAAGATTTTTTCTTGATATTGCAAAATATGAGAAATATAAGCAAAAAAGCTATTTTTATTTTGCGAAAGACAAAAATGTGGCTTACGTGCAAAAAAATGATGTTTTGTAGAATGTATTGTAATGAGCCGAATGTTTCAAAAGTGGTTTGCAAAGTTTAGTGCGGAACTCCATACCTCAATAGCGTTTCACGGTCAGATTGAACATTGAAGCTAATAGCAATCAAACCATGGCATTCATGGCATTCATTGAGTCTAATAAGCATTATGCGACGACGTAGAAGATAAGAAACGTACTCGAAATATTTTATCAAGTACTGGAAATCATTTGCATCAATTATGTTAATCGTTTTGTTGTGTGACTTCCATATAGGTTAAACAAAATCTATTATTTGACTGTTATTCAAATGTTCAATTTTTAAAAATATTGTAACAAGCGCTAAAAAGTGGATAGTACGCAAGAGATTGTGAAGTAAGAGAAACAAAGAACTGTTAGCAGAAGGCAGGGTCGGTCTTCAGCCAGGGAAAGTTATGCTGCGTGTATATGATTGAAAGAAATACTTTTCTTCTTTCACGTAGCGAAACGAATGACTTGAACAAATACTGTTTGAAGTTAGACTGAGGACAGCAACCAGTAAGTCAGTTAAGTGGCATACGTGATACACGCCTGGGCGATCATGTATTTTTTTTAATCGTATCACCCCGAGCAAGGCGGTAATGCCACTGATGTGCAGGGGGCTACGTAAAAGTGAAAAGATTGGAAAAGAGAAAGCCGGAAACCACATCCTAAACAGGGAACAAGGGATGAGCCTCTTAACCTGTTCAATAGACGTGGGTGGAGTGTGAACCGGACGATAGATAGACCTATCTACTCCAATTCATGTATGGAAGAGATATGACTGACTAGGCAGAAGATTATCCCGCAGTAGGTTGTCCTTGCTTTCTGCGGTAGACTGGTTGCCAGCCAAGGCTATAAAACCCATTCTGTCCTGTTATTTAACCCATAACTGGAGGGAATAGACGGATTAATACCTTTTCCAAAGGTATTTGCGCGTAAGTGATACAAAGAATTCAACTGGAATTCGAACTCGGCTCTCCGATTTCTTGTTCCGGGCCGATATCCACTGCACCACAACGCACATTCAATCAGTAAGACTTATCTTAAATTAGTTGTTTTTTATTTTAAAAAAAAAAAAAAAGCATAATATTCTATCAAAATAATGAGAGATCACATTTTTTATGTTTCCTCTGTGTGTGTGTGTGTGTGTGTGTGTGTGTGTGTGTGTGTGTGTGTGTGTGTGTGTGTGTGTGTGTGTGTGTGTGTGTGTTTTTTTTTGTTTTGTTTTTTTTTGGCTTACAGATTGTGTGGTCATTTTCCTTAATACACTATATTTCCCAAATTGAGTAGTTTCGGGTTACTATTTATTCAACTCATTACAGAATTTTTAAGTGCGTGAATCACTTGCTGGAAAGTTGAGGTTCACCTTAAACAAATCCACGCCATCCATCGGCACTTTCTTATTTTATTTCACCAATAATCAACACCTGCAAAGCCAAACGATGGTAGGGATTGTATAATTGGAGCGGATTTGGATGAAACTGTAAATTTCTAGTTCTGATCCTGTATTTAGTCATCGTAAAGGAAGCGATTAGCAAAGAAGAAATTATATTATTAGATACGACGTATTCAAGAATTTAATTTTAATTTACAGAATTTTCGCAATGGAAAAAACATTTTCCCAGAAAAAAAAGTTGCCCGGAAGATTGCAAAACGCACCTCAAGCTGTCCCTCGTTGAAAAAATTAAAATGTATAAAAAATGTATGTACTCCGAATATAGATGTCAGAAGCAAACTCACTGCTGTTCCAAGAAACAATCAGTCAGCTACCCAGCTAGATGCTAGGCCAATCGTGAAATTATGCAGTTATTTAATATTGATGAAAGAACCATATAGAGTAGTAATGTCTTCTTCGTTTTCTTCAAACTAGTCACCTTTAGGGCATCAAAAACACTTATACTTTTCAAAACAATATAAAAATATTTATTTCAGGAGCGACATCAGCAGCAGCATTACGTCTTCCTTAATCTTTTGCACGAACGACTGAACGACGTGGAGAGTTTTCGGAAAAGACAGAAGTGCGACAAGTTTGTGTTGTTATAGCGTCTGACGAAGTTGGTGGGTAAGGGTTAGGGTTAGATGTAAAAGCTTCTGCATTAGACATGAAGAAGCTACTCACTTGTTCGATATGAATGGTCACACGGTCGACAAGCTCATTCAGTGGCGTCTTAGAGAAGAGTTTCTGTTCAGTCATTCGCGGTAAGAAACCTTTCTATTGCAAAGATGCACCAAGTCCAAAAAAGCGGTCTGCGTGCCGTCTGATATTCAGCACAGCAGCATACTGCTTTATATATATACCCGTCTATCATGTCTATCATGTCTCTATATGTGTGTGTGTGTGTGTGTGTGTGTGTGTGTGTGTGTGTGTGTGTGTGTGTGTGTGTGTGTGTGTGTGTGTTGCATCGGCGAGGTGGCAGGACGATACCCAGCATTCATTTAATACTGTGGAGTAGTCGGCGCAGACTTTGATTTTTTTCCTTATGTATACTGTTGGACTATCTTATTAACTGTTCTTTTAACTGAAGCTTTGCTTTAACCTTAGAACAAAATCCTAGACCTTCAGAAAAATATCCTGAAAACTTGCCTTTAAATCGCGTTCGAAACCTTCTGTCATTAGATGATCCAACAACATTGTCACAAAATGTGTTGATAGGAATATTGAATAAATCAAACTTCCCCATCTAATCAATACCAAAGAGATTCTGCGTTTGCTGCATGACATGGGCTATTAATTTTCTTTCTTTTCCAGTGAAACCAACGTTTAAATAAATTTTACCAAGAAATTCGGGTTTTTTGCCTGATATGCCTTCGGCAGTTTGTTTTAGATCTGCATAATGCCGGTCTACAAATTTTATTTCATCTATCCGCATTAATAATTGCCAGGTCTGACTCTGTGTCAATTTGCATTTTTACTTTCGATCAGGCATTTATGAATTTTTTTTTCCTGTGAACGAATCATATTTTTTAGTTTTCTTTTGAGTTTTCTTTTGCAAAAAGAACTTTTATAACCTTTATAAACACACACGAAGCATTTTTTTTATCTTTGAATGGACAATCCTTGTATAGAAGTAACGGACCACAACCGTATCATAGATTTTTTTTGACTTTGCTACTTTGTGGTATTATTTTTCTGATATATATGTCCTATTGTTCAATATTTGCGGTATCTTTTTTTAAGTTTACCATTCTCTGACATTCTTCAGCCAATTTTTGTAGAGCTGGGTCTTGTTCCAGCTTTGTTAAGAATCTCGCACGTATGCCGGTTTCGCTTGTTGAGGTTAATCTTTGTACAAAATTAAGCATTTGAACATATCCGTGCTTAAATCATTCAGTTAGAACTTTTCACACTTTTTATTCACTATACTTGCGTACGTCGTGTAGTCTTCATTTCGTTTTATATATATATATATATATATATATATATATATATATATATATATATAAATTTAAGCAACACCATCGTGTGCTGAATAAAGAATTACGTTCTTCAAAAACATTAGACAATATCTGGATAGTTTCTTTAAATGTAATTTCTCCAGGTTGTTTTGGTAGAATATAGTTTCTGTATTTTTCGTATTCCAAATCTTAATAATAGTAACTTACTTCATAGTAAATGCATTTTCTCATCGTCTCTTCAGTTCGAGCACTCTTTAACAAATCTCTCCTGAAACATCTATCTAAACTTATTTATAAATGGAACTTTGTCTCTGTGTGTGTGTGTGTGTGTCCGTTACCTATAGACTCCGAAACGGCTGAACCGATTTTCTTGAAAATTTACACAGTTGTACTATAAGCGTCTGCGAGTGTTCTTAGCTAGGTTTTGAGTTGAGGTACCCCCGATAAATATTGAAAATCGATAATCGAAAAAATCGGGTTATAGAATGAGTGGTCCGATTTTAATCAAATTTGATACACTCATAGACAAAGACATAAAAAACGATATTCAGCAGTTTCAAGGCTGCAGTTCTTACAATAGTGCAAAAAATCGATAATATATATATATGTATAAATCGATACCAGGAAAACAAATTTTGACTTACATCCATTCATTTTTCTTTCAGTCTACGGTTTCGCTTTAACTGGAAACTTTTTAGTCTTTTGTGCCAACGTCCAAAGTGTCTGAGCTCCAGTACCATGGATTAGTTTTAAAGCTTTCATTGCACCCGAGCAACACCGGGCTATACTGCTAGTATGATAATAAGCATCAAGTGTGCCCTCCTCTTTAGGTTTATATGAGAAATCTCTAATTGATTTAAACACAGCATCCTGAGAAAATGTATCTGGTTTATCTGGGTTTGTTTCTCTTTTTGAGAAAATTTTTAACTGTAAAGCAAATTGCTTTTCTTGCCGTTTTTTAACTAATTCTTGTTTTAAAAATTCAAGGAAGCATTTCTAGAAGTCCTCCATTTTTAAATTTTCTGTTGTTCCTGATTATTTTGAAATTGTAGTCAAACTGTTCGTTTTCGTCAGTAAATCTGTGCAAAAGTTTCTGGGACATAAACTTTTTCCGCGTTTTCGACTTCAAATCTGTTATTATAGATTTGCTTGTTTAAAATCTACGTAGCCAAGTCTGTTGTATATAGATTTTGGTGGTTGATATCTTGTCACCAGTCTATTGTTTCCGGCGTAAGGTTGTTTTTTTTTTCGACGTACTGGTTTTGCCAATCGAAAAAAAAAATAACAAATTTTTGTCTACCACTATTATAATAAATAATGAATTTTCTTCGTCGCCAGTCTGTTGTATTGCCGAGGGAGTATGACGATACCCAGAAGATGTGTGCTGAGCAATTACAGCACAATACCCGTGCTAAGGGATATTAATACAAATAAGGCAAACACCAGAAGACAAAACAACAAATAGTAGAAGAGTGCAGTGGTTAAGTCGCTAGAGCCGCAGAGAGCACAGTTCGATGGTTATCTTCAACGACACTCCAAAATTCCAGACTACTATTAGTCTTTATTTTTATAACTACTCCAGTCCACAAATCATTCCATTCGTGAGAGCGCCAGAGGAGTGTTAGCTGCTCTACAACAGTGTGTGTGTAAACAATGAAATAGATGGATAATGAACAAACATAAATTATTACATAGAGACGGTGATCTATGAGGAGACAAGATTAGATAGATAGATAGATAGATAGATAGATAGATAGATAGATAGATAGATAGATAGATAGATAGATCAAACCCTTGCTGTTGTGTTTGTTTGCTATCCAAAAACAAATTAGCAATATCGATATTAATGTACTTGTAAAACACATGAAACCTTGTTGGTTTGAGTTACTTTAATATCCAATTTGACAATCGAGTGAAAATATGGCGAACAGCAAAGTACCTCTGATAATGGATCTTTCTCCTTTGTTGAATTAATGAATATTATTCATGAGTGCAGTCATCGTAATAAGAGATTTGGCCCCACCATTACTGTTTGATGGACGGTTAAGCAAATGGCGAGAACAAAAAGCGATTATGTAAATCGTGGGAGAAGGAAGAAGAACAGGATAAAGAGGGCGCTAATATTAGTGAAAAGAAAAAAGAGAGACTAAAGAAAAATAAAAAGAGAAGCAAAAGAATGTCTAAGGGTGTCATTAAAGATAAAAAGGAAAGAAGTAAAAAGTGGAATTAACAAAAATAAGAAGAATATCATCAGCGACATCGGAAACAAATTGGTTAATGACAAACAGCATCCATAAAGAAAACATTAAAAGACAAGAAGAAAGAAAGAAACATTGAAAGACGAGGAGAAAGAAAAATATTGAAAGACGAGGAGAAATAAAAATATTGAAAGACGAGGAGAAATAAAAAAAACATTGAAATACTAGGAGAAAGATAAAAAGACAAGGAAAAAGAAAAAATCATTGAAAGGCAAGAGGAAAGAAAAATAACACGGAGAAAGAAAAAAGATTGAAAGACAAAGAGAAAAAATACTGAAAGACAAGGAAAAAGAAAAAAACATTGAAAGAAGAGAAAGAAAAACACTGAAATGCAAGGAGAATGAAAAAAGCGTTGAATCACAAGGAAAAAGAAAAATACATTGAAAGACGAAGAGAAAAAAACATTGAAAGACAAGAAGAAAGAAAAACACTTTGAAAGACGAAGAGAAAGAAAAAACATAGAAATACAAGGAGAAAGCAAAAATATTGAAAGACGAAGAGAAAGAAAAAACATTGAAAAACAAGTAAAAGAAAAACATTGAAAGACAAGGAGAAAGACAAATACATGGAAAAACAAAGAGAAAGAAAACAACATTGGAAGAAAAATGGAAGAAAAAAGGTAAATGAGCTAATAAAAAAATTCATTCAAAAAATATAGAATAAAATGAAAGAACCATAAAAGAGAGAAAGAATAATGAAAAATAAAACGAGGAAAAAATGAGGAAGAAACCGAGTAGAAAAAGATGAGAAGACAAAAGAAAGAACCAAAGATAAGGCATTAGAAAAGGAGAAAAAAAGAGTAAGAAATAGACAGAAAGAGTGAGGATAAATGAACGCTCATTCAATGCCATAAAATGGCTGTTTGCAAATATCCACCATTAAGTCAAGGGACAAGCCTTTGGAGACGGTCGGTGCTGAATACTTGATGAAATGTTTTCAATGACCTCACAAAATGCCACTTCACACTTTTCTCATTTGTTAGAAAACTTTCTGAATTTTATTTCATGCTATTTTAAAAAGTGTACACATCGCTTTTGAATTTTTCGAAATCTATATTTTAAAGTTTATAATTTCGCACTGCAAATATAAACAAAATAAGTTACGTGAAAAAGAAGTAACAGCAGTAAAAAAAAAAAAAAAAAAAAAAGAGAAGACACTACGACGGAGGTCAACTGTAAATGCAGTATCAGCAGTTAGAAAAAGAAATGCGACGCTACATATTTCAAGTGTAAAATCGGTATCAGATATACGAATATAGAAGTGACTACGACGGAGGTCAAGTGTAAATGCAGCATCAGCAGTAACAAAATAGAAGTGATTGCGACGGAGGTCAAGTGTTAAAGATGTTACAGCAGTTAAAAAAGTAAATGCAACGTCGACATAGGTTAAGTGTCAAATCAGTATCAAATATACGAAAATAGAAGTGACTACGACGGAGGTCAAGTGTAAATGCAGCATCAACAGTAACAAAATGGAAGCGATTGCGACGGAGGTCAAGTGGTAAAGATGTTACAGCAGTTAAAAAAGTAAATGCAACGTCGACATAGGTCAAGTGTCAAATCAGTATCAAATATACGAAAATAGAAGTGACTACGACGGAGGTCAAGTGTAAATGCTGTATCAGCAGTAACAAAATGGAAGCGAGTGGGACGGAGGTCAAATGTTAAAGCAGTATCAGCAGATAGAAAAGAAAATACGACGGCGACATCGGTCAAGTGTCAAATCGGTATCAAATATACGAATACAGAAGTGACTACGACGGAAGTCAAGTGTAAATGCAATATCAGCAATAACAAAATAGAAGTGACTTGGACGGAGGTCAAGTGTTAAATCAGTATCAGCAGTTAAAAAAGGAAATGCGACGGCGACATAAGTCAAGTGTCAAATCGGTATCAACTATGCGAACATAGAAGTGACTACGATGAAGGTCAAGTGTAAATGCAGCATCAACAGTAACAAAATAGAAGCGATTGCGACGGAGGTCAAATGTTAAAGATGTTACAGCAGTTAAAAAAGTAAATGCAACGGCGACATAGGTCAAGTGTCAAATCGGTATCAAATATACGATAATAGAAGTGACTACGACGGAGGTTAAGTGTAAATGCTGTATCAGCAGTAACAAAATAGAAGCGACTGCGACAGAGATCAAATTTTAAAGCAGTTTCAAAAATACGAAAATAGTAGCGACTGTGACGGAGGTCAAGTGCAAAAGCAGTATCAGCAGTAAGAAAATAATAGAGACTGCCACGGAATTCAAGTTTAAAATCTGTATCAGCAGTAAGAATATAAAAGCGACGATGAAGGATTTCAAATGTACAAAAACGGCAACGGCAGCATCAGGCAGATCATAAAGAACATCAGGTTTAAGGCTTTGATTCTAGATTCAAGATTGTACTGGGCTAATTGTTATAAACTTAGTCCGAATAGAAACAGAACGAGCAAAATATGCGCTGTACTAAATAGAACTGAACGTGATATCTCAAAACATGAACAGTAAAACGAGAACAAACCCCATTGCATTGTGGATTACTTTGAAGGTTCAGTACAACATTTTCCGTCTGAATCGAGAGACATCTGAAGAAGGCCGCATGACGCAACGACCGAAATTTTGTAATAACAAGAAAAATTAGAACAATAATCCAAATGTAAATAATAACTCATCTCAGATTTTTTAATCTTATTTTTCATCATAAAACATACTTGAATCATGTATTTATTATAATAATAATAATAATAATAATAATAATAATAATAATAATAATATTGCCGTGTGTCTATAACTATATGAAACGCAGAGATTGTTAACCATTTTGCCATGCAACGTGTTAGTGAGTTCAATTTTAATTTACTGCTCAACTCGTGAGGATCTAGGACTTTAAGTCCAGCTTAATCGGTAATGGCACATAAGAGAATTCGAAGTCTGTTAATTAGAAACGTATTATTAATTCAAATTAATCAGTTTCTTCGCTCATCTTTCAGACGATAACAGCCATCATTAAACACTTCCATCAAGAATAAACACAGATTGACATGTTCAGCATCAGTTAAAGGAGAATTTCATACATTGCAAGTAAAAAAAGAGATAAAAAAGACTGATTTTATAGGGAAAGTAATGAATGCTTTTCTCAAACGGTACTTGAAACACTTGCCAAATCAATAATACCTCTTTGTCTACAACCACCACTAGTTCAAGGTTAGGCTGAAAAGAAGAGCATTGTCTCAAGAGGCAAAGACTCTTGATGATTTATCCTAAGTTATACAGTTGAGAAAGATTGTTTGCTGAAAACTTACTTCAGTGGTGAAACTTTTTAAAGAACATATTTAACGGTTATTCACTGGATAATCATTTTATTGTTATTATCATGACATATCAGTCAATCGATTTTCCTGCCTTTAATAATGAATATGTCGGGGTTTTTGTATTTTTGATATTCTATAACCCAGCGTGTAAAATTTGTTGTACTGCCATAACTTTTGCTGAACAGAGAGGTACTGCCGAAAAGTTTTCAGCTCAGATTTGGGAAGTTAATCGGATAGACACACACACACACACTCTCTCTCTCTCTCTCTCTCTCTCTCTCTCTCTCTCTCTCTCTCATAATAAAGGTACGATATTTGTGGATTACCTTTAGTTCGATCCTTTTTTGTCTTTGTGTATGTGTGTGCAGGCGTGTGAGGTTTCCTTCCATAAAGTCATTCTTGACAGTATTGTTGATATTATAGTGAGTGACTTACTTCCATATTCTCTTCATAAAGAGTCTTGAATATTCATGTAGGTGATTACTGAAATCAGAAACCATTTTTTTTTCTCATGAAATTTCTTCATTTTCTAATCGGCCATTTATAAATTAGGATTGACGGGTAGCGTAACAATTATCAGCGTGGACATTTTGACCGAGCTGGTTTCGTTCACTTCGCAGAACTACCCTAGGAAAAGGGAGGCATATATTTTCTTCCAGTTATGGCCCAAATAGCGGAGAAAATTTTTCTCTCTTGCCTTGGCTGGTAGCTAGTTTAGAACAAGAAAAGCTCTGAATTCAAGCCTTTTGTAAATAATAGGATAAACTGGGAAAAAAAGCCTTAGAGATTACTCTTGAATTCAAAAGCAGTCTATCTTGCTCTAGACACACGCACTGCTGCCACGGGTGTAATATTTTTGTCACAAAGAGACTTGTGATCATGCCCTATTTGTAAATAATTTGTCTAAAGTGTAACTTTTGTTAAAATTATTTCAATTTCAAATAATGATGATAATCGTAGATATGATTATACTCGGGTTTTTTGATCGTAAATAAAAGTGTGTAAGAAAAAATTAGTTACAGTATTAATCTATATAACAGTATACCATATAACTCTTCGACAAGGTTACGAAGTCTATCAATAACTTCAAAAAGTTGTCGAAATAATAAATTATCACATGATTCTCTTTGCCGTTATATAAAATATTGTTCTATTTAAAACAGGAAACATCTTTGTTTCCTGAATTCTTTCGGCCATATTGGTTAATATCTTTTTTTTGTTTTTGTTTTTGTTTTTTTATTTTTGTTTTTGTTTTTTGTTTTTCTTATACAATGCTTCTCGCTCTAGTTTTAATGTTTCTTTTTCTTTTTTTTTCTTTTTTATGTGTCGTGTTATTTCAGGACGTAAGCGATCATGGGTCTTCACCTATACCTATCCTTTGTCGCTCATAACACATTTTCTCTTGGTATCTCTCTCAAACCCCACTCCGCCATTCACTTACTCAAGCCCATCAGGTACGTCACCCGCTGCTTTCCCCTGTCACTTTTCTTTCTATCTATTCCGTGAGTATTAGATTCTCCAAACCCTCCTTCCTCATTACTTGTCCCAGAAACTTAAAGTTGTCTCTTCCTGATGTTAAGTATAAGTTTCCTTTTCATTTACATCCTCTCCAAAAACCTTATTGTTGCTAACATGTTCGGTCCATGATATTCTCAGCATTCTACTGTAGAACCATGTTTCTATTGCTTCAAGTCTTTCCTTCATCTTTGAGAAGATTGTCCAGCGTTCGCTGTTATATAAGAGGACATTTATAACATAACAATCCAGTACTCTTTTCTTTGTATTCTGCGAAATCTTCCTGTCTTCCAATACTCTGTTTAGCTTTTGAAATGCGTCTTAGGCTATTTAGTCATAAATATAATATTCTAATTCAATCTACTCTACAATTGTTACTGGTTAAGTCCGACATTTTAATTCGACACGCAGTTGCCCGGCAACTCCCAATGTTCGACACTTTCTTTTAATCACTCGATATGACTTCGAGCAGCTACGAAAGCAATGTCACATGTTGTTTACAACTTTTTGCAGCAGAGTGTTTGGTGATACGGTCTTGCTCGTTTCTTATATACTAGTGTGGATGTGCCGTCAAAAAAGACGGAAGAATATTTATATCGATATTCCGTCTAAAACTATCACAAATACATCAACAAAGAATCACAAATCACCACCAAAGTATCATTAATAACTTGCATAAATCAATCCAATTTCATTGATGTATTAACTCTAGTAATAAGAAGTTTATTGACAACACCAAAATTAAATGGATTATTGCATTAGAAAAAAGTAAACTCAACACCAGAATAGCCTGTTAAAAACCAAGTAGGCAGAAATAAGCAGAAACTACGTCAACGTAATATTAAATGGTTTGACCCGCCCTACAGCCGTAATGTCCAAACAAACATTGGAAACCCCATATAAAAATGAGTGACTCAGGGTTATTCATATAGTTTCACCAATAATCATTTAAAGATATTGGAATCATTCTCTAATCAATACGTAAACCATCTCTCTGTCGGCAAAAGCATTTTGTTAAGTCTCTAAATTTGTTGGGGGATCTTGGATTTTAATTACCCCTCGCTAATTGTATTTACACCTGATTTCCCCTTCCCTCGATATATATATATGTGTTCCCCGCCTTTTTTTGCTCTTCACTTTCGTTATTACTGTTCTTTCGTTTAATTTATTCCCAACGATTTACTCCTGATGAGATGTTAGGGGGAAAGGGCCTTTGAGACTAATAATTTCCTTGTTTTTAAAACAGTATATAACGGTATTTATTATAATAGAGAGGATAGGTGCATATTCACCCATTTAGAATGTCACCCAAGAAAGGAGGAGGTTCACCTGCTGCTAGAGGTAAGAAGCGTAATCATAAATCTTTATTTGTGCTTGAAAAGATGTAGCGACTGAAGAAATTGGAGAAAGGAATGTCATTACTTTATATGTGGAATGAGCTGGCAATGCTATTTTTGATCCGGCAGTTTATGGTACCGGATTAAAGAGGTCGACCTGTAACAAGTAACTCAATATTGCCTACTACTACTATCATAGATTACAGAGATTGATTCATCGACTAACCTTTTCCCCTTGGTGAACATTTCATTTAAATTTTTGATGATCAAACTTAACTGGGAAGGAAGAAGCCGAGAGAGAGTTACACAAACAAAACGTGCGATAGGAGAAAATGTTAGCATAGAAAGTGGCTAGACACTCATTGGGTTTAAAATCAAAACCTGTCAAAGGTTTTGTAGTGTCAGCGGCCATTTTACTTAAAGAATAGACTGGGCTCAATAACTATGTATACAGGCAGTGCGATGAGGACACGGCATTGCTGGGCAAAAGGTCTCCGAGATTGATGCCAACGACCAGAGCAGAAGGTCTTCTGATGGAATCAACTGCCACATGTTCGTGACTAAAGCTAGGTGATATCAGCTGTGGATGGGCTCCGCCAGGTCTACAAGAAGCGCAATTCATGAATAAATACTTCTCTGGCTTTAAATCTCGATATGTGGAGGGAATTTGTAAGGTTATTAGCAGTGCAGCAACCCTATGACCACAAACCGGTCATAGAATTGATGATGATGACGATGACGATGATGATGATGATGACGACGACGACGACGACGATGATGATGATGATGATGATGAATTAGAACGCTTACGAAGGGATTCACTGAAATATTTTCACTGTCAATGTACAGGGTATTTTATTTTGTATAAATCACTCTGCGACAGATTTTTTAAAGTTTTACATCATTAGCGAGTTTATTGATTTTCTAAAAAATATTATGTTGTACACTCTTGTGCAAATTAAGGGAAACAACTGCTTTAGTTTGCTTTCTTTAGTCATACGGTTTGACCCACTGTAATGACGGGGTGTGTTTCTATTTTTTCTCAGATTAGGTCATTTGCAGTGGTTTGCAGTAATATGAATCTATTTGGCCTTGAAAGATTTTGCGTATTCTGTGATTGCATCAGATTTTTATAACGCCCAGACACTATTTTTTATCTCAGAGGGTCACTTCTACCTACCTCGAATCCGTAAGATTATTACTTACTCTAGCGACATTATTACTACTATTATTTTAGGTACCTCCACTTTTCAGTATAAATTTTCGATACCTGATTTTAAAATGAAATTTTTAAAATGAAAAAAAAAACATTCTTAAAGATTTCATTTTAGATTTAATTAAAAGCTTAATGATTAAATGTATTATTTCCATTGAGTAAAACGTTTTGATGTATTTCAGATAAAAATTATATAGATTTGAGGTCACATTTAATTTCAGTTTCTTAAATTTTCTTTAAAACGGCCATTTTCTTAATCTTAAAAAAATTGTAAGCAAACAAAAATTTATCGATTTTAAAAATATTTCAAAAGATTTCTGACATTTTATTTTAGTAAAATTAGAAACTTGAAAGTTAAATTAAGCTGATTTAAAAAAAATATTACTTACTTATAGCATAAAAAAGTAATATACAACCAATTATTAACGTTTGGTCGTGTTCTTCTAATCGAAGGTTTGACGGATTCGTGACTGATTTGGTGATGACAGGTTGTACGCATGCCCAAAACCGACAATTTTCATAAATCTAAGTGAAGGAACAAAGCTCTTAAATTACGTAACCGTTTCATAATAATGGCAATTTTAGTCTACCATACATGAAAATAAGGTAAAAATATAATAAATTAACAATTATTTTTTTAAAAAACAGCGTAACTACATTTATTAATCTTTGAAATTTTGGACTCGTAAATTTCGTTTCCACTTAATTACTATATCAGTCAGTCAGTTAATTGCAATACGTGATACACGCTTGGACGATCATGTCTCGAAAGAGACACGACTGACTGGGCAGAAGATTATCCCGCACTAGGTTGCCATTACTTTCTGCGGTAGACTGGTTGCCAACCAAGGCTATAGAACTCAATCTGTCCTGCTATTTAACCCATAACTGGAAGGAATAAACGGATTAATACCTTTCCCAAGGGTATTTGCGCGTAAGTGAATGCAAGGAATTCAACTCGAATTCGAACTCGGCTCTCCGATTTCTCGTTCCGAGTCTATTACTATATCACATTCAATAAATATCTCAATTTTACATGATTTTAAACTATTATAAATTATTATAATTAAAATGTAAAAAAATGAAGAACATTCTTGTATAAATTCATTATTCATTAGAAAAACTTTATTTCTTCAAACAATAATGTCCTTAATATTACTTATTTACAAAAACAATTAAAAGCTTTTCTAATTAAGTAATGTCATAGTTTTATTAGATTCTTTATTTTTCAATTCAGAGCAGATTTCCAGTTAAATAGTAGAAATTTGAAAAAAAAAGTAATTTACAATCTCCAATGACTCCTACTTTTAACAAAAAAGAAACAAATTCCATAAACGTGAAGGTTCTGTGCGAAATTTAATGAAATTAAGTAAGGGGGGTGAAACATTTAGAAAAAAAAATTTACCAATATTTTCTAAAAAGAAACATTTCAAAAATAATTGTATTCATTTATGAATAAGTTGTGAAAATTTCATTAAAATCGGACAATTATTTGATTTGTACAAGAATTTTCAAATTAATGTTTCCAACAGAAAAAAAAGCGCAAAAAAATCAATGTTAAAATTTGTAGAAGGCGATGACGTAAACAAGACAAGCATTCTAACCAAAATTTCGAACGTGTTAGAAAGAATTAACAAAATTTTAAAAATAATCAAAAAATTATTTGATCTTTCCTCTTAATAATAATATCAACATTTTGACTATAAAACTTTATTTTCGTTAAGTTTATGGCGTTTTGCATTACGCTATGCAGTTTTTCCCTTGAAAAAGTGGAAGTACCTAATTATTATTGTAGTTGTGTGAAAGAGCAGCAGGCCAATAATGTGATGCTGGGTTATATATGAATCTCAATCTACCCATCATCGCACCTCATCTGACAAGGGTGTAACAGGTAGAATTCATCAGAATTACACCCTTGTGCAAGTGGTGCGCAGTAATATGAATCTGTTTTCGGCGTGTATGATGAAATTTGTTTGGTCTTGAAAAATATTGCGCCATCCGTGATTGTATCCGATTTTATCACGCCCAGACGCTCTTGTCGCGACTGTCGATCAGTTTCCCTACGGCCATTGTCTGCGATGGGCGTTACTCCAAGGAAGCGTACGAAAATTGTAACGCTACACAAACACACTAGCAAGTCTTACAAAAATATTGCAGATATTGTTGGTATCAGCCTTTCAACTGTCATCATGGTGAAAAAAACAAACTGAATCCATCAGTCCAGAACGTAAATGAAAATACGGTCAGAATAGTAAAACAACGAAAAGAGACGACGTATACGTGACCAGGGAAAATGTGAAAGATCCTAGGAAGACATTATTTTTCGATTAATTTGCACAAGGGTATAATTAAAAATTATAAATACAGTTTATGTGCAAAGTTTACATTAAAATTGAATAGCGAGTCATTTTTAAGACGGCCAATTTATACGAACATTAATGTTTAATTGAGCTTATGACACAGGCAGTTGGCTGTAGAGGAGATACTCAGCAGCAGTGATATTGACGGGCGTTTTTAAAAGCCCATGCTTTCTAAAAGAAATTCATTCTTCGTTTTCCTTTTTCTAAACTGTAGGTTCATAGCCAAAACATAAAGGTCTTTTCATCAACAGGTCAGCAAATAATACTTTTCTTTGTTCAAAGTTACAGAATTTCGACATGGTCGTTAACAAAAGTCATAGTATTTTTCCACGGGCAGAATTTTATTTATTTTATTGAATAAATAGTTTCATAAATTCTCAATCTGTCTTTTATTAGGAGTCATTTAGTTGAAAACAGTAAAGCTATCTCCTCGATAGATAAACATGCCGCTTCTTCCAATAATCGATTCACTGTAACGCTCCAGAAAGTACTAACACCTTCTACCAAAAACCTTTACAACAGCTGGAACAGACAAAAAAAAATGAAGTATTGCAACTATATTTTGACAGGGTTTACGCGGTTTTGAATGTCAATTGGGATTAAAGCTCACTTCAGATCTCAAGTGGAACCCGTATATACGATCCACCACTAAAGATGCTGGGAAAATAGTCGGTTAATTGTACCGCTCTAGAAAGTACCTGACTCCTTCGCTCTATCTTTACAAAAGCTGACAAAAAATAGAATATTTCTACTATGTCTGAACTCGGCTTTCGAGGCCTTTTCGGGGTATATTCATTTTCCATCATACAGCCTCTTTGCCCGAGACGAAACATCGCTAACCTCTTGCTAGTCTATCGCCATTTCCATGGCAAATGTTTGGGCGAATTACATTCCGCAGAAAGTAATGGCAACCTACTGCGGGAAAAATCTTTTGCCTAATCACTCTTTTGAGACATGATCGCCCAAGCGTGTATCATGCATGACACTTAACGGCCTGAAAGACATTCTTTAGTTTCACTAGCTCAGACCTTAACAACAAGGACCCGTCATACCACTTCCACTTGGTTGACTCATCCTTATTCCCTTCGTATTTCATTGGTGAGAAGAAAGTTTCAATTAGACAGCTTCTCGAGAACTGCTGCATTGTAAAACATACTCCCAGGGGGATACTTTCCCGATCACTACAATCTTAAACACTTCAAATCTAGAATCAACTGCTATCTATTGCACCTATCTTCAGAATGTACTCCTCTCCATTACTGTACTTCAGTGGATCGTGAACCTTCTATTTGGTGAACAAGATAAAAAGCGCTTCTCCCCAGTCGGTCAGCAAGTAGTATTTTTCTTTCTTCACAAATGTAGACATTTAGACTCGAAATTTGTTGTAAGCGAAAGCCGTATTATTCCAAGACTTCTGTTATTTTTATCCTATTTGATGGAGTAAATATTTCATAAAAGTTCAACCTGTCTTGTATTTTGCTTTCATTCTGTATCGTTTTGTTGAAAACATTTTTGATGGTATAAATACCTACTCGGTAAATAGACACATCATTTATATATGCCCCAGATTCTGATACAAGCTTTAGAAGTCGTTCAGCGATTGATTTTTAAAATGATTCTATTTCTTGCTATAAAACACTGCCCAGTATCAAAAAAATAATTCCAAATTTACTTAGATAGTCGAGTTCTAATTCCCGTCGGGTTCATTATATTCACTTAGGCGAAAATATTCTTCGTAATGATATGAATCTAAAGCTCCTCCCCTACAGCTATGGGTTAATTAGTCAGATTTATATCACTAAACAATTATTATGTTTATTATGTATAACAAAATTCTTACAATCTAAAAATATTTTCTGGCTTTAAATAACCTGCAAAGGGTTGATACGCTGTAGAAAACGAATCAACCAAGAGCCAACTCCTTTTTTCTTTTTTCTTTCTCTCTATTGTTCTGTTCTCATTCCTTTCTCCTTTCTCACTCTCTCACTCCAACTACTACTCATTCTCCTCCTTCCAACTGTGTCGTAAACTGTTCTTCTCCTGCATACTCCTTCGATCCGACACTTCTTTCTTCCTACCTTATATTTAATTCTTTTTCTTCATCACTTCCATTTCCTTTTTCTCTTTCTTCCTTCTTCCCACATTGGTTTGCCCTTCTCTCTCACTCACACACACTTTTCCCACCCTTCCTTCTATCTCATCGCCTCAACTTACTCTCTACCTTCTATTACTCTTTCCATCCCTTAACATTTCCTCTTCTTCCTTAAGATTTATTTTCTCGTTGTTACTTTCCTTTCCTTATCCTCTCTTTGCTTCTCTTCATATTATTCCTTTCTGTTTTCTTCTCCGTCCTCTTTCTTATAATTGATTTCTCATTCCTTCTTCCCCTCCAACTTTCTGTTTCTGCCTATTCAATTTTTATCCTCTTTATAAAGAAAACATTTCATCGATCTAAGAAGCAGTCATATTATCTCTAAAGGCAAAGTCATTTACTTTCACACTTCTTCATTCAAATTCGGCTTTCTTCGTTCCGGCTTAAAGACTTGTTTCCTTCTTGTTTAGAAACTTGTTTTCTTCCTTACTTGTTAATATCAAAATCATTTTTATTGTCTCTTCTCCTTCCTCTTCTCCATTCTCTTCTTTTTCTTTCGTTAGATTTTATATTATTTTTTTCACTCTTTTTGCTCTCGAATATTTTTATCTTATTCATTTTTTACTTGTCTATTTTCGTCCTTTTTTAACGTTTCCGGGCCTTTTCCTTTTCTCTGTGTGTGTGTGTGTGTGTGTGTGTGTGTGTGTGTGTGTGTGTGTTTGTGTGTGTGTGTGTGTGTGTGACTACTGTTCCGAGAAATTTACATTCATTTTCTGTGTCATTTATTTTCGGTAGTTTTTTTCCTCGTTTTATATCACGATTCCTTCTTCAGACCTCCAAGGTGTTCACAGAATGTAAACGTAAAACAATGCTCACTAATGAATTTTCATGAAAGAAGGAAATAAAATAAGTGTCCTGCTTGTTTTATGAACATTTTACGGTTAAATGATGTTTTTCACCTTTTATATAATATATATATATACGTGTGTGTGTGTGTGTGTGTGTGTGTGTGTGTGTGTGTGTGTGTGTGTGTGTGTGTGCAAAATAGAGAGAATGAGAGAGAATGTATATTAACTTACTTTTTTGGCTCACAATGTGTCTTTCTTTGTTGGCAAAAAAAATACAATTTGGATTTATGAAAGTTATCAGTTACATTAAAAACTTCTTTGATTCCGCAAAAGTCATATTTGTTTCATTTAGCCATTTTGTCCTCAGAATAAAGAATAAAGTGTGCTTGTTGATATTTCAATGTTCACTTTCATCATAACCAGAATACCAAAGAATTAGTAAATTATAAATATTTATGAGATTTTAACAAAAGTTTTATTACTTACAAGTAAATCTTCGAAATGACTTTAATATTTTTAGTCTTAAATTTAAACAATAAGAACAAAGTATTTTTTTAAAAAATTATGCTAAATCGACATACAATAAGCAGTCAAGATTATATTAATCTTTTGATTTTTCAAATATTAAAGATCTTTTTCAACAAATGTAATATGGGAGAATTTTCCTGGTTTCAATAGTTCTCCGACATATTTGACGAATCATCACTATATCTAGTGGTATGACTATTGGACGTTCTTCCATTTCTGTAGGGCATATTCAGGAAAAAACGATTATTAGTGCATTTAAGCATGTTGAAAGCAAGCCAGCAGTACCTTGCAAAACATTTAAAAATATCACTTCAGCTGTAACGAAAAACATCACTGTATATAAAACGCAAGCTAACAGTATACAACTGAACATAAACCTAGAAATCACAAATAAATATCTTACAGGAGTACGACAATAAAACATTGCAACAGAAAACAAAGCAGAACACATTTTACAAAAAGTAAACTGCTACCACAAAACAGTTTTTACCAGTGACAGTATTTCTTTTCAGATTCGTTTCTTTCTTCCGTAGTTTCTAACTGGGTAATTATCGGATTTTATTGAGGTACGATGGGTCAGGTGACACCGACGAATGTCACAGGTACACTATAATAATAATAATAATAATAATAATAATAATAATAATAATAATAATAATGAAAATTGTTCTGATGAATCTGCTCTATGTTATCTAGACGTTATGACTTTAAGCGCAGTACTAGATTGGCGGAAAGGTCTCATCGTTTTACCGTTAATTTGGCTAGATGTAAGCGTAAATTATTTGCAAACAGTTACTTCTCTCGCACTTCTCACCTGTGGAACTCTCTTCTGACTTATTGCTTTCAAGCCAATTTCGATCTTCAAAAATGTGAATGCAATCATTATCTTCTGTCTTCTAGATTCCTATTATCTTATTATTCTCGCTCCTTAATAATGTTTTTCGTTTTCTTATGCTTTCACACTCAATAACCTTTGTGTCATAGTGGCTTTATTACTTTGCTTGAGATGAAATTATTAAAAAACAGAAGAATAATAGCTTCCGATTATTTGGTAGTGTTAACACGTACATGTATTGTTTTAATGAATTAAGATTGGCTACAGTAAATATCTTATTCATGGTCACATGTTTCTTTGTCAAATGTCTAGTTTTAGCCAGTTGAGTAGCTTTCTTGGTGGTTAACATACTGTATATCTGTTTTTGAGCGAGAGTAATAGGAGAGTATCCTATCCAGAGGATGTGCATTGTGGGACAATGGATATCGACTCGGAATGACAAATCCAGTTTGTTCCTTCACCTTGATGACACAATTGACAGTTAAAAGGCTGATGCGATCTCTCTGTAAGACTTGCTAGTGTGTTCCTGAAGCGTTACAATTTTCGTACTCTTTCTCGGGGTAACGTCCATCACAGACAATGGCCGTAGGACAACTAATCGACAGTGGAGACAAAAGCGTTTAGGTATGATAAAATCTGATCCAATCACAGATGACGTAATATTTTTCAGGGCCAAATTCTATCACACACGCCGAAAACAGATTCATATTACTGCACACCATTGCAAATGACCTAATCTGAGCAAAAAATAAAAATCAATTACACCCTCTCACTCCAGCGGGTCTAAAACAGACTGTATGGTGAAAGAATTGAAACTAAATCAGTTGTTTCAATTAATTTGCACAAGGGTGTAATTCTGATTAATTCTACCTGTTACACCCTTGTCCGATGAGGTGCTATGATGAGTAGATTGAGTTTCGTATATAGCCCAGCGTCATATTGTTGGCCTGCTGCTCTTTCACACAGCTACAATAATAATAGTAGTAATAATGTCGCTAGAGTAAGTAATAATCTTACGGATTCGAGGTAGGTAGAAGTGACCCTCTGAGATAAAAACAATAGCCTATGGTGGTGAGGAATAATGATGTAATTCTTTTTTCATATACACATATGCGCACACTCACAAAGAACTGTTGAAACTGCTAAGTAACCTTGACATATTAGGAAAAAATACTAGAAAAATCCAGAATCTATACTGGGAGCAAACTGCCTACATATGGATAGAACATGAGTTCAGCATATATCAGTTAAATGCCATACGTGATATATATATCAGCATGCAGTGTCGGTATAGAAGAATCCAAAGGAGTATCATGTACATACAGTGGTAGGATAACTTTCTAAGAGAGCTCTAAACATATATGCATATAATTCATATAGATCAAATATAAGAAAAATTAAGGCAGACACGTTAAAATCCTTTGTAAAATAAAGACAGAAGCTGATGATGGCTCGCGTGAAATAAGCCTATACTTCCGATTCACCATGAAATAATGTGTCTGCCTTAATTTTTTCTTATATATATATATATATATTAGTCATCCACATACAAGCCTGTTTCGCTGTATCACAGCTCATCAGTGTGGCTTGACATATCCACTTGCTTCTGACCAGGATCGAAAACTCGACCGATTTGTTGTCAGTCGGAGTCTCTACTCCCTAAACCATCAGAGCATGGGGTCAGAGAAGGGAAATTTTAACGTCTTATATATATATATATATATATATATATATATATATATATATATATATATATATATATATATATATATATATATATAATTTTTATTACATCAAAGCATTTTTAGTGGATACCCATATTTGAATAGACGCTCCTTTTATTTTAAACTGTATTTAATTCGTCTACCAGCCTATACATACATTTTATATATATATATATATATATATATATATATATATATATATATATAAGATGATGAGAGAATATGAGATACAAAGTCTATAATGACAAAATGAAAAACTACTATGTTACGAGTTTCGTCGTTCGAAAAAAAACTTCTTGAGGTTAAATAATGAATGACTGCTTCAAATTAAAAAACATTACTTAATCTGAAGAAATTCTTTCGATGGTCGAAAGACCAAACAAAGGGTTTTCCCCCATTTTGTCATATATATGAGATTATGTATTGTTCCGCTTGAAGATTTATAAGTAAGAGCGCGAATATCTAAAAATATTAGTGTGATTTTCAATTCAGTTTTAAAAGCAATTCGTGGAAAGTGAGTCAAAATTTAGCAGAATGCATTAGTCAGTAAATTGATTGTTTGAGAAGATACGGAAATTAACCAAAATAAAACAGAAACAATTCAAGAAAGTTGCTGACAGTAGCCAATGTTTGCTTTGCATTCTAACGTAGGTTGACTTTGCAAGAGGCAATTGCTTCCTCATCAAAGAATGGCGGATAATCAATGAATCGGATAATTGAACTCTGGCATTTATTGCAACCGCTACTTTTGCATTGAAAACTCGGCAGCAAAGAGAAATCGTTATTGAACTGCATCATAGGAAAACGAGTGGTGTTTCTGTCTTGAGGTTGGTATTAATTACTATAGGATGGCCTTACCGTATTCTAATGCATTTTGGGTAAAACTGAGACCAACGATGATGAGTTTTATTGATTCTGTTGCTGCTAATGCCTCCGTTGCCATATCCTTTCTGTCTTTCAAACCAACAAAGATTACAGAAAAAATCCCTTGGTGTTCGAGCACAACAAGTAAAATACTATGCGGGTTATTTCCATGGCAAAGAAGGAGGACATAAAATCTAGCAAGCAATGAATGATAAATGTTGATTGGAAAGAAAACCAAATGATGAGAAAAGAAAAAAAATTGGAGGTAGACAAAAATATATTTTTAAAATAGTTTTAAAAAGACATTATTTATTTATTTATTTATTTATTAGAAAAAAAAAATCCTGTCTCTTTTCAAGATGCACCTCAAAATGCACCTCAAAACCAGTTCAAACAAGCGCTCTACGAATATATTTACCAGTTCTTTTTTCCTTTTTCTTACGTTTTCCAAATATGTTTTCTTGCCAGTTTCGTTAGAAAATTAACAGAATCTTACACAACTTTTAGAAAATTGCAAAAGCAATTATAAAATTTCATTTCAAAGAATTCCATTTCTTTAAATGGCGTGTTACCGTTAGAATCCTGTGAGGCATTTTTAAATTTAAAACAAATACTAAATACTAGAAATTATTAGACAAAACTTTCCAACGCTCTTTTTCGAAAACCAAAGCCTGAATCCACATTGAATGTTTTTGCACTTAAATCGATGTAGTTGGTACTATGAACCCATAATATGTTCTTCATTACCATGGGAACCTCTGAGAAGTCCGCGCATAGCTATCTCGTGGCCCTTGATTTTCTTTAGTAAGTAGCCGATTTCTCCTCATGTAGGACTTGTATCTACTGAACTCATCCAGAAAACTTGTGATTTGAGGTTCTTTGCAATAAGCCCTACTCGGAGTTGACATTCTGGCCATACTGAAGGAATTTGACTATCCTCACGTCGTCGTCGTCGTCGTTGTCGTCTCTCTCTCTCTCTCTCTCTCTCTCTCTCTCTCTCTCTCTCTCTCTCTCTCTCTATCTATCTATCTATCTATCTATCTCAGTCTGTTCATCTATTCATATCTATCTATCTATCTATCTATCTATCTATCTATCTATCTATCTATCTATTCTATCTTATCTCAGTCTGTTCATTATCTATCTATCTATCTATCTATCTATCTATCTATCTATCTATCTAGTCTGTTCTTATCTATCTATCTATCTATCTATCTATCTATCTATCTATCTATCTATCTCAGTCTGTTCATTATCTATCTATCTATCTATCTATCTCGGTCTGTTCATTATCTATCTATCTATCTATCTATCTATCTATCTATCTATCTATCTATCTATCTATCTCACTCTCTTTCTTTTTAATGACATTATTTCCGCAAATTTGTAGAGCCTTTCAACTCGCTATTATTCAACGCTTGTTGAAATAAAGCCAAAAACGGAATCTGAAAAGAATATAAATTATTTATTTGATGACATTGTCTTTTATGAAATGAACAGAACGATTTTAGTTGTCAAAATTTGCAAATGCAGAACTTTTGTTCGGAAAAGAAGGTCAGAAGTCAACAAAAACGATTAATCAATTGGTCTTTATGCCATATGTTGGGTGTAACATGATTCTGAAAATTCTAGGTTGACCATACCTATGTTACGTGGGTTATGTAGGAGGGAACAGAATCCTACTTGAGCACATACAGCTTCCTCCGTTACGTCTGTTTCGATCTAGTCATTGTCTATATTTTGTGGGGCCGAACATCCCCATAAATAACGGAGAGTGCTGTTTGTGGGTTATCGATTCATCAACACTTGATAAAATGCCAAACGAAGAGAAATAGTTTTTATATGCAGAACAACCGTTTTTTTTTTCTTTTAATTCAGAGTTTTCCTTCTCTTAGGCAGGTTGCCAACCAAGACTACAGAACTTAATCTACCTTGCTACTTAACCCATCGGTGTAGCATTTCAGTCATTTTGAGCTTTTTTAGGATTTGGCAGAAAATGACCCAAAAAATCCTCAATCAGAAAGCCTGCACCACAATTTAATAAATCGATTGGAATCATTTTCAATTGCTCAAAAGCGACTCGAAAGATGAAAGTATTGAAAAGTGATCTCCATATGAATAGAAGCAGGAAACAATCAGTTGGTTGGTTCATTTTTGTAGAGGTATATCAACAACTCTTTGGGTTATTTATTGCCGTGGTCTAAATATTTTGAACACAATTTTATAGCTTTAACTCATTATATTTTAAATGCAATTGTATGCCTTCAACTACAGATAAAATGTATTTTTGGTTATTATTCTATATGTATTGCTGATCATATTACTTTAAAATGCATTGTTAGTAATTTTGCTACAAATATGTATCGTTGGTAATTGTTTTATATAAAAATGTATTGCTGGTGCTTTTACTATAAAAATGTATATTTATGCTTTCATAGAGATTTTGGGGGGTTTCACTATTTTCCCATAGCTATACCATTAACAGGTGCTACCGCCTGAGTCAGTGCGGACCTGGGAATAACAGCAATTAAAACGTAGTTCCATGCTCCTAAAAACTGCCAATCTTCTGATCAGGGGCCCTACTGCCGGATGTAGCTTATCGTCATACCCAGGACTAAGAAACAATCAAATATGTGGAGATAAAAATGGATACTGAGTCATAAATAGACACTGTTTTTAATAATGCCTGGCTCTTCAAAGTGTGGAACTGAAACTATACTATCATTCGATGGAGCTTATAATTGTAGTATTGTTCTTCAAAAGGCTCTGCCCTCAATCAAAAATCAAACAAAACAGAGTACAAGGATTTTATCAGCACGTGACTTCATACTTTCATTCGGTTTTCAAGCGTGGGAAATATTTGTAATGCGCACGGCTATATAAACAGCCGCCCCAGAGTGACTTTGGGGTAGTTTCATGCACTACAGACAGAATGTAAGGACGAAGCATCTCGCAACACTGGCCAAGAGTAACTTATGAAGTTAGGAATTGAATAAAATGTATAGTTAACTGCAAAAGATTCATGTCTCGTCTCCTCATTTTGTCGGCACGCCCACTTCATTACACAGTGAGACTTTAGTAGAATAGATTTGCTTTCATATATCATAGTTTTCTTCAAATTTGCTAGACAATTGATGCAGGTCAGATTGAAATAATGCATTTAAAACTCAAACTCTACGCCATTTTGTAGACAGAAATGGTGTTAATTCACTACTTGATGCACTCATATTGCAAAAAATTAATGTTCTTAAAATTGTATTGAAAGCAGAAACCTTTTGCATCATGTCTATTCAGTTAATCTTTCTACTATAGATTCTTCTTCTATGAACTGTCTCCCTTCAGGACGTATGCGATTAGGGCTCTCCACACCTTCTCATCCTCTGTAGCTCTTAGAATTGTTTGTGCTTTTACTATTTCTTCCACTCCTTATTCTGCCATTCATTTAGAAAAACTTGTTGCTTCATTTCTTGTGAGTGCCATCATTTCCAAGACTTCGTTCTTTTTTAAATGTCACAGAAATGTTTCCTGTCTCTTTGTGATTTTAATTATAATTGCCCTTTCTGATGCCATCTTCTATAAAAATTTTCCTTGCTTATATACCCCGCCCACGTTCTATAGAACCACGTCTGTGTTGCGTTAAGTCTCTTCATCATCCATCCGTAAGGAAATTATCCAGCATTCACCTCCGCATAGGAAAATTGATATGCATTTCAGCACTCTTTTTTGTTTCTAACGGAATTTTCCTGTTTCTTTGCTTAACTTCTGGATTATTATTATTATTATTATTATTATTATTATTATTATTATTATTATTATTGTTGTTGTTGTTGTTTTTGTTTTTTTTTGTTTTTTTTTTTGTTTTTTTTTTTTGTTTTGTTTTTTGTTTTTTGTTTTTTTGTTTGTTTGTTTTTTTTTTTTTGTTTTTTTTTGCTACTTCAATGCGTCTTCGAGTTTTGGTGTCCAATTTTCCATCCTCTGAATATATTCCAGATATTTAAACTTCGCATTTTGGTCTTTTTGTATTGATGACAACCATAAATTCCGTCATTTTAAAATGTTTCTTTAGTTCTTTCTTCTCACTTTTGTTTACTACTTTCTCTAGAAGAAGTTTCCATTCTGTGTCTATCATTGACGCACTAATACTTTTAATGCAAGAACTCCTTAAATGAAAAGTAAATTTAAGAAACCGTCAACACATTTATTTGTTTTTAAAGGAAGCATTCTTTAAGAAGGAAATAGTCGGTTTTCTGTTAAAATTGAATAAATACATAGAAACAGGAGAAGGAACTATTTTGATTAGATAAATTATCTTTATGACTTTTTTCAGTATATTTTATTTAAATAAATCAGCAACTTCATATTGCTGAATAGATATAAGTAAATACTATAGTTCTAAATAGAAGTAGATGTTATAATATTAGATAGAAGTAGATACTCTAATTTGAGCTAGATGTAGATACTATAATTTTAGATAGAAGTACATACTATAATTTAAAATAGAAATAGATACTACAATTTTAAATAGAAGTAGGTACTGTTAATTTAGATAGGAGTTGATACTATAATTTTAGATAGAAGATACTATAATTTTTAGGCAGAAGTTCAGACTATAATTTGATATTGAATTAGATACTATAATTTTAGATAGATACATACATACATACATACATACATACATACATACATACATACTATAATTTTAGCTAGGTAGAAGTAGATACTATAATTTTAGATAGAAAGAACTAGATACTATAATTTTACCCCCAAGTTGATTGTGGTCAAGAATATTCTTACAGCATCGCGTACGGGATGGGGGAACCCACTAAAAGAAAGGGGTAACCTGTTTGCCATACATACGTCTATCTTTTTACTCTTGTGCAAACCGAATCTGTGCATGCATCTTTGAATTTCGTATGCACCAAACAGATGTCTGCCTTTTTGACTAATGCAAACCAAACCTATGTCTACTTGTGTACTGTACAACAGCATTCGGCGTTAAATAAGCTAGAAATTGTTTACATTCCGTAGACCAAGGCTTACGACCATATCACGATGAATACACCAGTTCTCACTCGATCACCGAAGTTAAGCAACGTTGAGCCTGGTCAGTACTTAGATGGGTGACCGCTTGGGAATACCAGGTGCTGTAAGCGTTTAGTGACGGATGTACGTTGTGGTGCAGTGGATATCGGCTCGGAAAGAGAAATCGGTGAGTCGATTTCGAATTTCAGTTGAATACCCTGCATTCACTTAAGCACTGGTACCCTTGGGAAAGGTATTAATCCGTCCCTTCCCTCCAGTTATGGTATAGATAACAGGGTAGGACTTGGGGACTCTGCTCTTAAAAACAAATCCCAATGAATCTTGATACTCGAAAAGAAAAAAGTATTACTAGACACAAAACTTATATAAAAACAACAATAAATTGTTGAAAGAAAAAGGTATTATCAGCAATAAATAAATAAAATTTAGTTGGCATTAAATAATCCGCCGAGGTTGATATGCCAAAACAACAAACCAACCAACCGTAGACCAAACTGCTTACATACCGTAAACCAAAGCATACTTTTATTTCTTCTCTTTGTTTGTTTTCACCATTTCCTCGCCTACATCTCATCAAATAAAATTTTCATTTAGTATGTCTTTTTTTTTTAATCTAGGAGACTCGTTTAACAAAAATAGCTATAATTATTTCAGTTATTCTATCAGATGAGGATCGTTCAAAAAGTAATTCATGTTCTTTAATTATAATAATAAATTGATTTGTTTCTTACGGTCTACCAAGCTTTTACATATTATTTAATTCCAGAAAATATGATTGTAAGATAATAATGACCTGCTAATACAAGCCATACTAATTAACCCATTGGGAGAGAAGAGATGGATTTATGCCTTTCCCAACGTTATACAGGCGTAAGTAAATATAACGTTCCCGACTGAAATTGGAACTCGGCTCTCCAATTTGCAATTACGATTTCCATTATCCCTTAGACAATTCGGACATTCAATCTTACAGTACCTGGTATTCCCAAGCGGTCACCCATCTAGGTACTGACCAAGCTCGACGTTGTTTAACTTTGGTGATCGTATACGAACCGGTGTTTCAACGTGATATGGCCGTAAGCCCTAAAATCACAGAAGCACATGAAGCATATCAAAAGGAACACAAACACGTCAAGATTTCAAATCTTGTCTTCGACGTTCTCCTCTTCTCACAATAATTCTACCTTTGAACCGGCGCATATATAACCGCTTCACAGAAACTGTTTTTTAGCCAGGTATGAATTGTCTTTCATCTCTTGAGATACACCGTCCACCAAATGGTGATTTCCTAAGCGCAGCTTAGATGTGGTACAACGCCTAAAGTATTGAACACCCAGTGGAGATCGAATTCACTATTCAATTGTAATGATTCTAGCGAGACACGCTTGCTAACCATTAAATCATATCAAGGTGACCCACTGTCCTCTGAATGCCTTTTTTATATACCGCTACAACCTTCTAGTCATACCTAGGCGTTTCAATTGTATGTGAACGCAGTGTTTACGGGTCTTTGAGTGGCCAATAGACTGCGCTAGCATCCCTCACCCTAAAACTTTCAGTTTTGCTGTACTGATTCTTCAATCAATTATAATGAGAGCATCATGTTTCTGCAATGAATAAAAAACGTCGATCTTAAACAAACTCTTCATGGTTTAGAAACCTATTTGGCCACAGTTTCATTTAGTGTCCGAGAAAGATACCTACAATTATATATGAATTAGAAGAGGTCATTTGAAAACGGTTGAGTTTACTTTAAAATTCTTCTTCCTTGTGTTTTCGTAAAATTCTTTCAGGACGTAGGCGATCATGGCCCTCCACGTCTCCCTATCTTTGATGGCACTTAACACGCTTTCTTCTGTTCCCCCACCTAAACCCCGCTCTTCCATCCACCTGCTAAGGCCCTTCAAGTATGTTTCCCGCTACTTTCCCGTGTCTCTCTTTCCCTCTATCTGACCTGTGAGTATCAGATTCTCCAAGCCTTTCTTCCTCATGACGTGTCCCAGGAACTTGGCTGTCTTTTTTTGGTGCTCATTATTCATTTGTTTTTCGTTTCTATCTTTTCCAAAACCTCATCATTGCTCACATGCTCGATCCATAGTATCCGCAGCATCCTTCTGTAGAACCACATTTCAGTTGTTTCAAGTTTTTCCTTAATCTTTGATGATATTGTCCAAGATTCACGACCACACTTAAGAACAGATATTGCATAGCAATCCAGTACTCTCTTCTTTATTTCTAGCGAAATTTCCCTGTCCCTGAATTCTTATTAGCTTCTAGAGTGCGTCTTTTGCCATGCCAATTCGCCTTCGCAACTTAAAATTCTATGAGCACTTAAAAGTATTGCTTTGCGATCATAATCGATACGATGGATAGGGACTTGAGGATCAGATATCATCTGACGTAGATATAATATCCCATATGAACATTTTAGTTAAATTACAGGTTAAAATTCAGTCTGTTTCCGGCTACGAAATTATTAGCCTTCAGTATATACAAGACAGAAGCATGAAGATAGCCTTATACAGTAAAATTACACGATAGAAAATGTCTCTTATTTAATAAAATGCCATAAATTAGACGGAAGCGATGAGATCGCACTGTCTTTTCATGTAAGCAACTTCTTTTATGTGCCGTGTTCCTTCAGGTTGTGGACGATTATGACTCTCTACAGCGTCATTTCCCGTGGAACTCTTACGAATGTTTACTTTTTTTTTACTATCCTCCCCACGTCCTGGTCTTACACCCATTTGCAAAATCATTTTGTTAAATAGATAACCTACTGATCCCCTTGTTTTCAATATTTTTGGGGTGTCATATTTTCTACCCAGTTCCTTCTTTATTGTGTCCTCAAAATTCCAACTGTCACTTTCTGATTCTAAATAGAAGTGTATTTTTTGTTTCCATTTTCATTGAGATTTTTATGTTGCTCACATTCATGATATACTCAGCATCCTTCTGTAGAACTACATCTTTTCTGCCTAATGTCTCCTCTTCATCTGTTCGGAAATTATTTGTCATTCATGGTCATATAAATAGGGATTCTTATTACGTAGTAGGTTTGATTTTCTTTTAATATTAATTACTATTTAATGGCTAGATAGAGATTTATTAAGATAAATACGTGATAGAATTTCTTGTTCCTGTCTACATTGAGCATCAACCTGGGTTACGTTTGTCTGGGTGCATCATCCTGAATCTTATGTGTTTTCGTATTTTTTTATCTCAGTTCCATGTCGTTTTTTTTTTTTGTTTTTTTTTTTTGTTTTTTCACTTTAGGTCAAAAGTCCAGAATTAGAGGCCTTTTTTAAATCACGTCTAGTTTCAGTTTGGTTTTGCGATAGTTTACTACTATTTGGAACTTGGAATAACTTTAGGTTATTGAAGAAATTATATGATTTATATATTTATTAACTTGCCATATTATTTTATGTCTATTGTCATAACAAAATTACTTGCGAAAATCACTAGAAATTAAATTTAGGAAAATTTGGTCTTGATACTTGTAAGTTAATTTAACATTTTTCACTTAAAGTTAATTTAATAGCAATATAATACTTGTGCATGCGTCCTGGGTATGACGATAAATTGCGCCTGGCAGCAAGGCATTTAATAGAGATATTGGAGGTTATGACGAGCGTGGAACCCGCTTTTGATTGTTGTTGTTCCCAGTTCCACCCTCTCTAGGAGTGGTAGCACCTGTTAGGGTCCAAGCTTTGAACAAATAGTTAACCCCCCTTAAACTGGGGTCAAATACTATAATAGTATAAAAATATCGTGAAAATACCAGTAATGTATTTTTATAGTAAAAAAAATTAAGAGCGATAATTTTTTAAAAATATAAATATAATTTTCCAGCAATACATTTCTGTAAAAATTACTAATACATGAAATTATCCATAAGTAATTGATATGCCGCTAAACAAACAAATTAATGATTAATTTTATTTATTTATTTTGCATAATCTACATTTCTGTTTTTAATGAGTAAAAAGTATATTGAATTTTTACATTTCTTCTATCGTTGTATAATATTGTAATTTTTCTAAAATTAAAGGAACCGATTTTTTCTAAATCTTTTTTCTTTTCACAAAGGTTACAAATCTCCACCCAAGAAAGTTAATTATAATAATGTCTTGTTATGATTAACTTTTAACAGAAGTTTTTGTTTCCAATGATCTTCCCCACATTCGGTTTTACACTACAAAATCTATTTAAAATTCCATTATTTACAACAAAGTTAATTTAATATTTTTCTCTATGGTGTTGTTGTTTATAACAAATAAATTAATGATAAAATTTAGTTTTTTATGTGTAATTTTTGTAATTCTTTTTAAAAGACATTTTTCAAAATGTATGTTGAATTTTAGTTTTGTTTTTCATTGAAAACATAAAATAGAAGAAATTGTAATATTTTTTTGTTAAAACAAAATTAATGAAAAATCATTTATTAAGAATGTTATTAGGTAAAATTTCTGTTATATAATTAAATTCAATAAATTTAATTCAATGTTTTTAAATATCGTAAATGGGAGGGTCCTTCTATATAGAAGTCAATGCTGGACAATCTCATCAAGGATGAAGGAGAGGTTTGAGGCAGCAGAAATGTGGTTTTACAGGAGGATGGACGGAGCACGTGTGCAACGATGAAGTGTTGGAAAGGATGCAAGCGAGAAGAAAACTGATACTAAATATCATGAAGAGATAAATGAGGTTCCTGTGACACGTAATGAGGAAGGATG
This sequence comes from Ascarosepion bandense, assembly GCA_037127315.1. Lineage (NCBI taxonomy): Eukaryota > Metazoa > Mollusca > Cephalopoda > Sepiida > Sepiidae > Ascarosepion > Ascarosepion bandense. The sequence goes on from JBBBDQ010001752.1 coordinate 1,937,505, forward strand.
GCGTGGAGAACTTGATACACACAGGTCGGATAAAGGGAAGGAGAGACAGGGGAAAGCAGCGCGAAACGTACTTGTTAGGTCTGAGCAAATGATTGACGGAGCGGGCCTTAGAAGAGATACCAAGAGAAAGTAACAAGAGACAGAGCCAAGTGGAAGTCCATGGTCGCCTACGTTCTGGCACATGAAGAAAAAGAAGAAATGGGAGGGTAGAAAACTTTAACTCTAACTTATCTGTTAAATCAAGCAAAAGTCATTTGTAAGTATTTTTTAATCATAAAAATATAGATTCTGATAAAACATGTCGGTTTGACAATAATTACTTCATTTTTAAATAGAAGACATAAAATAAGCTACTTTCATATTTATTTTGTTTCATGTTATTTTCAAGACGCATTATTATTGATTCAAAAATCAAAATGCATAGAACAATTCTCACACCCTTGTTAATGAGGTAAATGATGATAGATCCTAAGCTGTGCCACACATATATATTAAAAATAATGAGACAAAATACACTAAAAAAAAGAAGTAACTTTTGGAGTCAAATTAATTATGCTTTTAATCTAAACCGACTGAGTCCTTGGTATGACGATAAACTACATTCAGCAGCAAAGCAGACTGAAGCCTTTGAGGAGCGTAGCACCACCTCTTAATTGCTGTTGTTCTCATGTCTATCCTATGCTGGAGTGGCAGCACCTGTTAAGGACCCCAGCTATGGGCAAATAATGAACCTCTAAACAAAAACAAAATATTATGAAAGTGTATAAATACATTTTATAGTAAAAATACTAGCAATACATATTTACAGAAAAATTAACAACAATTCACTTTTAAAACAAAATGAAAAACAATGCATTTTATCTATAACTGAAGCCATAAAATTCTGTTATTGAGATTATGGCATTGCATAACCCATCGAGGTTGATATGCTGCTAAACAAAATCAACCTAACAAACAACATGAAAGAACCCTTATTACACGAAACACGCATATCACAACTTCTAGTAATTATGTCCACACAAACACGTATATGTACAAAAGGTGAGCATCATTTAACATATATTCAATTTCAAAAGCAGAATAATATACATATCGTATTTTATTAATTCAAACCATCCCAGAAAATGAAATTTCGGCATTAAATAACCCATAAGGAGTTGATATGCCGTTAAACAAACAAATCAAATCCAATCTTAAGCCGACTATAGCAGCAAACTACTGCAATACCAAATGAAAACTAAAAGACATCTCTCCTAGTGGAATGACAAGATTTAAATAGACCTCAAGTTCCGGTCGCTAGTTGCACCATGAGTTGACCAGAAGTAAAGAACGCCATCGGAATATAATATTCCTGGTCAACTGTTTAAGAACTCGAATACTAAATGCTATGCATTCATCTGTCTTATTACTATACATTATGGCATGGAATATATTCATCTAGTTTAGCTTAGATTGACACAGGGCCAAAATTATGGAGCACTGATTGAGGATTACACATACTTTACCTAACGCTTGCTATTATTTCAGATCAAGGCCGTCTATTTCTTTCTATACTGTTCTTCTCTGTGAAAATCAGAATGTCACCGTAATTGTATTGTGTTTTTATACTGATGATTTCACCGACGGTCAAGTGAGAACAAGTCTAGTCAGTACGCCAGTACTCAATATTCTTGCTAATTTTAGTAATGCCGGTGTCTGAAGGATATTGTTGCTACTGTTGTTAAATGTGCTGTATCAGATTGTAGGCGTATCCCGTAAAATGGTTCACGGAAGAGAAAAGATGAGGTGAGGCGGGGGGGTGCAAAAACGAAAAGAGAAAATTGAAAAGGAGAAAATCAGCACGAAAAAAATAGAATTCAGTAATTCCACATAATCAGTTTGTCTAGTTTCTGTGCACTTCTTTAGTGATATTGTCGCAATGCAGGAAGCGATTATCTTCCTTGTGACAAGAGGAACAGATTGATGTCTTAAGTCGACCTTGAGGATCTCATAACAGCCTGTTTGTAAGGATACTCAGTTGCTGCTTGGCTCACAACTGAAGCGAATGCGGTAATAAGTTGCGATTCGGTTGACCACAGAGTGAAGTATCAATTTCGATGCGTCCTAAATAGGAATCTAAAACATACTTCCTGCCTGATTTCATGTTTTAATTTCTCTGTTTAGGACACTTTTTGCACACACACACACACACACACACACATATATATATATATATATATATATATATATATATCCGAGTGGGTACAGAACGAAGAAATAATTTTTTTCGTCCAAAACATTACTTTAATACAGTGCTCGATATATGATGCATAGAGGTGTGAATATTTATTATAAATTATGTTTTAGAACATGTACATTATTTTTTAATATATATCCTCGACAATCATATGTTTGTTTCAACGTTGGGTGCCCAACGTTTCTTCGGGAGGTAAAAGCAAAACTGAATTCGTCTGCTCATTGTTGTTGTCTTGTGTTGTCTGTTAGAGTTTTGAAGAGCCTGGTGTGTAAGTGCTAAATTGTTGATTCGTGGTATTATCTGTTGGAGTGTACGTTTTTATCGGTCGGGTATATCTTTTGGCTAGAATTTCGCAGAGATTGGTGTGTGTGTGGGGGGGGGGGGTTATTACTTGGTCAGTTTTGTTTGTTTGCGTGGTTTTTTTTGTGTGTGTGATTGGGAACTTGTCTTGTTTGTTGACCTTAAGAATTTGTAGGGGTCTTGCTTAGCTAGCGCTTGATTTATTTGTGTCTGTTGTTACCAGACAAATTTTATTTATTCTCTAGTGGCGAGGCTGTTTTTCTTGGGGTTTCTTAGATAGACGTGATAGGTGTGGGGTGTTTTTTCTTTTTAATTTTGATTTTTTCAGGACGGCATATTTTGTATTTTATTTTTGTTTTTTATATATTTTTTTTTAGCGGGATCGGGGTGTTTATTCATGTATTATTGTATTTAGGCAAAGTTGTTTCTAAAAAGTCTAAACTTGCATTCTTTCGGAAGTAAATGCAAATTTCTATTTTGTCAGCTTTTATAATGTTTCTAAATTTGTATATTTAATCTTAATATTGAATTTAGAGGATCGATTTTTCCTTTTAATTTTTTTTTATTGAATAAATAAATACAAGGACTTAATTAAAAAAAACTCACAAGAAATACAGGAAAATAAACAATGAGCACAAAAACCACATAGATAGAATAAACCAGGATGATAAACTAATTACAGACAAACTGAAAATAAGTGATAGAGTCCCCAAAATAAGTGATAGAGTCGACAAAATAAGTGATAGCGTCGACAAAATAGCAACAAAAGAAGCATATGTGCTTCTGAAGGACTACAAACCTGATTTTTACAGCAAATTATCTGCAAGGATAATAAGCCCCACAAAATCCGAAATAGGTTTGACAGTCATGACTGGATTCTCCTGTTTGTGTGGGTCGGGTCAGAGTCCTGTTGGTAAACATAGGGTTTTCAAGCAACCAGTCTCTTGACCCAGGAAAGCACTAACTCCTCAAGACAATTGATGTAGGTCTCCGTGTTCAGTTTGAGACTGTGGGAAGATGACTGATGTCATAACGCTGCCATCATTAGTGCTCACACTAAGCACCATGATCATCTACTGTATTTTTTTTTAATCATATCACCCAGAGCAAGGCGGTAACACCACTGATGTGCTGGGGGCTATATAAGAGTGAAAAGATTGGAAAAGAGAAAGCCGGAAACCACATCCTAAACAGGGAACAAGGCATGGGCCTCTACACCTGTTCAATAGACGTGGGTGGCGTGTAAACCGGGCGATAGTTTAGTCTATCTACTCCAATTGAAAAAAATTAAAAAGAAAAGAGTGAAAAGATTCGAAAAGAGAAAACCGGAAACCACATCCTAAACAGAGAACAAGGGATGAGCCTCTTCACCTGTTCAATAGACGTGGGTGGAGTGTGAACCGGGCGATAGTTTAGTCTATCTACTCCAATTGAAAAACTTAAAAAGAAAAGAGTGAAAAGATTGGAAAAGAGAAAACTGGAAACCACATCCTAAACAGGGAGCAAGGGATGAGCCTCTACACCTGTTCAATAGACGTGGGTGAAGTGTGAACCGGGCGATAGTTTAGTCTATCTACTCCAATTATATATATATATATCATCCAACTCTTTTCGAACCCGCGGCGCTGTCCTCAGATTGAAATTCAAAAACTTTTGGAGCTTCCGGTGCCCAACATATCCTACTTTAATGTGTAGTCGATAAAATAAAAACAAGCAACGTGTATGCCTGAAATTTAAAATACGGAATGGCGACAATTTACCCATCGCACCATGTGTGGAGATATATATATATATCATAATGAACTTAATCACAGTAATCCATCAATATCCGAAAATAATGCTAATAGTAATATAAACCGTTTTCTAACTTCTAACCTGGCGAGGACTATCTCGTTGGTTAAATAAAGGGGGAGAAAAAAGAAACAAACAAACAGCGCACAAGAACAATACGTCTAGTGCTCGTTTGAAAGAAAAAAAACCAAGACGAAACCTTAACAGCAAAGTGCTCGATACGAAAGTATATATATATATATATCTACACGAACCACGTTTTCATACGTTTTCTTTTAATCTAGACAGAACGCTTTATGTTTGAGCAAAAACTTATGAAACAGACACTGTCCACTTGAAATTTGGTTTGAAATATAACGAAATTCCGCCATTTAATATGGCATAGAGCACATTGATTTTTATTTTGACCAACCAGAGCAGACTATTTTAGAAACGGTTTATTTTTAATATTATTTCTATTATAGCACACACACACACAAATATATATATATATATATATATATATATATATATATATATATATATATATATATTAATGCAGGTTTCATTGAATAATATAGACAAGTTTTGTCTATTAATTTTGTGTAGGATACGTTCATACCGTCTGATATACTTGATGGTGATGTCGTTGAAAGACAACAAAAAATCACAGTATTTGTTGAATTTTTTATCGGGTCTAAAACAATATATATATAAAACAATTTAGATATTCTACAATTTCATGGGTAATACGTATTTCGCAGCCAGAAAAAAAGAGCTTTTTTCCGGCTTCGAAATACGTACTACTTATGAAATTGTAGAATATCTAAATTTTTTTCTAAATTATATTACTCTGTTAAATCAAATTAATAAATTTAACATTGAGCTCATTTGAGTTCGTCTCTATCGGAATTTACCTGACTTATATACCAAGTATTCTACTATATTTATATTTCAGGCTATTATAAATAACTGGGCAAATATTTGTTAAATGAAATCAACTGGGCATATACATTTTAAATAAAATCAACAAAATAATCCATATATACAACTACGGATTATATAGAGATGACAGATTAATTATAGCACCAGACAACAAAAGAGAAAATGATAAAATACGAAAAGAGCTTTTCAAACTATACAAAAAACTAGATTTTGATATAATAGTAGAAACAAATAGAAAATTAGTACAATATTTAGATGTGAAATTCAATTTACAAACTGGCAATGTCTCGCCATACATGAAAATAAACACTAAGTTAAAATACATAAATACAAAATCCAGCCATCCCAAAAGTATAATTAGGCACATTCACAAAGGAATAGAACACAGACTATCAAATAATTTGTCAAACAAAACAATATTTGATGAAAATAAAAATGTATATGAAGATGCACTAAGAAAATCTGGCCATAAAAACATTTTACAGTATAATTCTCAACCAAACAGACAAAAAACGATAATAGAAAACGAAACATTATCTGGTTCAACCTCACCATTTAATTTAGAGGTAAAGACCAAAATAGGGCAAATATTTTTTAAACTGATAGATAGACACTTTACAAATGGATCAGAACTAAACAAAATTTTCAACAGAAACACAATCAAGCTAAGTTATAGTTGTACTAGCAATTTAGATAGTTTCATAAAAAAACAAATCGCCCGAAACTTAGATATCATTGTACAAAACAAGACCACTAAATAAACAATGCAACTGCAGGGACAAAAATAAATGTCCACTTCAAGGACTTTTCAACACAAAAGAAGTCATTTAGAAGGCAAAGGTACATGACTTAAATGGCCAAAATAAAGCCCAAATATATTTTGTACATGTTCTAAAATATAATTAATAATAAATATTCACAGCTCTATGTAGTATATTATATATCGAGCACTGTTTTAAATTAATATTTTGGACGTTGAAAGAATTCTTCGTTCTGTATTCACTCGGATATATATATATATATATATATATATATATATATATATATATATATATATATATATATAAAGGTACAGAGAACCAATATTATTCACGAGTTGAAATACCCCTTAAGAAACTGTATTTTTGATCAAACCAAACTCATAAATAATTATATTGGTCAAATTACTTAATACTATTACGCCTATCTAACCATAGCTCAATTTGGTCTCATTTAAACACGTATGAAAACCTACCATCCGAAAATTGTTAGCGGATGATACAAGTATAATAGACATATCCACATATAAAAAGATTAAAAATAATGGAAGCCGTAACAAAGAAAAAGCCAACATTCAGTTACATTAACTACGAACACGGCCATAAGGAGCTGACCTTTTTTGAAAAATAAAACATTCCTATAATTTCAGAAACACACATTCAGTTTAAAATAAAAAATAAATGAAAATCACCCATGATAATGCCTAAGAGAATAGCCGAAAACGCACGGATATGCAGAACTTTTGGACAGTTTTTACACATTTTGTGTCCAAAAAAAAAGAAAACTTTTTTTACGAGAAAAATTAAATAAAAAATTTAATTGCATTATGTTGCCAGTTGTTTTTAACGAAACATGTATATAAGAGGGATTGCTGCACAAATACACATTTTTTCGGATTTGAAGAAGCGGTTTGTAATTTTTGCAACTGCCGAAATAAATTCTTGATTTATAACCGTTTATGTGTTTTCATATTCATATATATATATATATATATATATATATTATTATTATTATTATTATTATTATTATTATTATTATTATTATTAAGTAATTCATCGAGCTTTATATTCGACCTCAACAGAATGCAAAAAGCATTAGACGGCCGTTTCGTCCTATACGTGGGACTCTTCAGCAGTGCGCATCCACTACCAGGAATTGAAACCCAGATAGTTTGGTTATTAAGCTGATGTCATGCCAATTGTAGCACAGGCCCTAGTAACGAAGAGGTAACGAATTAAACTCGATGACGAGCCGCTTGTTCACAAATTCCGTGGTGGAACTTATCCGAGCTCCTTTAATCATAGGATGGTGCCTCCCCGAGCCACGACTTCTCCAACCAAGCCGCTAAATCCATAGCAAGTTACGTGATTGAAGCACAGAGATATGATTGAAATAGTAGGAGGATTTGAATAATTATTAAGTAATTCATCGAGCTTTATATTCGACCTCAACAAAATGCAGAAAGCACTGGACGACCGTTTCTTTCTATACCATGGTACAGTTGGCATGACATCAGCTTAAGAACCAAACTGTCTGGGTTTCGATTCCTGGTAGTGGATGCGCACTGCTGAAGAGTCCCACATATAGGACGAAACGGCCGTCCAGTGCTTTCTGCATTCTGTTGAGGTCGAATATAAAGCTCGATGAATTACTTAATAATTATTCAAATCCTCCTACTACTTCAATCATATATATATATATAAATATATATATATATATACATATATATACATATATATAGATATAGATATAGATATATACACATGCGTGTGTGTGTTAAATTTTCCTGTTACTTATGTTTGTGTACTTTAATGCGGATACAAAATGTTTGCATGTATAATTCATATGGAGATTGATTTCTTTATGACAGTCCTTTTGTTGTGTTCAATTGCTAGTATATTCAGATATTACTAATAAGTGGTCTTGGAAAATGAAAAAGACTAACACATCTCTCTCTCTCTCTCTCTCTCTCTCTCTCTCTCTCTCTCTCTCTCTCTCTCTCTCAAATCACACCATTATAATAATTTTACAAAAATACTTCACGCTTGGCTTACTCCTATCTTGATTCAAATCTCTTGACGATCTTGAAACCAGCAATTTCCATAATAGCAGGTCTATCATCTTTTGTTTTAATCAATTCACACAAGCAAAGCGATAATGCCACTAAGACGCACAGAGCTACTGGAACTTAAAGAGAATGGGAAAACATTAGAAGGATCCAGAAATCTAGTCCTAAACAGGAAACATTGGATAAATGTCTACTCATGTTAGAAAGACTGGGGAGTAGTGTGAAACGAACGATACGCGAACCAATTTACTCATGTTGAGGAAAAAAAATGCAAATTAATAAATAACGTTTCGGATCTTAGGTTAAGACATCAGAAGTATAGAGTTGAAGTAGACTTTAGAAGGAACCAGAAACCCAATTCTAAACAGGAAATAAGGAAAAACCTATTTTTAAAAAAAACGAATGTAATGGGAAAACATTTATAAGAAAATTTTAATTCTCTGACTCCACAGCTAGCTAATAGATTTCCACCGACTTCATTTCTATAATTACTCTAATATTAGAGGATTAATTCTTCATTTTCTGTAATTTCTATAATATTAGAGGATTAATTCTTCATTTCTGTAATTTCTATAATATTAGAGGATTAATTCTTCATTTCTGTAATTTCTATAATATTAGAGGATTAATTCTTCATTTCTGAAATTTCTATAATATTAGAGGATTAATTCTTCATTTCTGAAATTTCTATAATATTAGAGGATTAATTCTTCATTGCTATAATTACTATAATATTAGAGAATTAATTGTATAATCAAATTAAAAAAATTAAGGGATTCTTGCAATCTGGCAAATACAGTAGTCTGTATTTAAATGTTATTATTTATTTATTTATTTTAATCATTTCACCCCAGGCAACGCGGGAATTTTACTAGTACGGGCGATTACAGAGAGTGAATGTGAGAAAAAGTCTGAATACAGGGAGGGTTGAGGAAGGGGGAAAAGATGAATAGGATTCAATAAGATAAAAGATGGTGATGACGTTGCATTTAAATTTTTTAAGATTATATCTATCAGGGAAGCAAGTAAACGAAAGGGAAGTGCAAGAAAATAAATTGTTGAAGTAAATGTAGCGGTTATATATATATATATATAGCGGTTACATTTAACTATTTTAAGAGTAAACGGATGGAACCTAAATGTCAATCTAGTAGCACACTTCATGTAATCAAGGCAGCAGAGAAAAAATCTCGCCAGAGCATTTTTCCATGAAAATATTTGTAGAAAAGACACAGAGAGGCCACACCGCGTCGATAAGTAAGTGATTGTAATTAAACGAAACATAATTTTAATATCAAATTATAATATTAAATTATACAGTTCATAATAGTATATAGTTGTACACTTACCAATAAACAGTAATGCTATGTTCCTATTCTCTTAAATACGTGAACGCTATTGGAGTAAAAGGAAGAGTAGAGTGATTATACTGACTAGCAGTTCACTAGCTGTGTATCTGCTTCATGCAGCGTGCGAATCTTGTATTTGTTGATATACTTTTATTCCTAATCTCCGTTTTCGTAACTACTCAGGCAGTAACCTTTTAGGGTTACAACAATAGTGTATAATTATAGGGTATAACTATAGAATCGATTTACAGAATACAATTGTCAAATTATAGAATTAGGAAGAAAATAAGGAGAACAGTGACATTATAGAATTAACATTATAACGAACAATTGATTATAAAGTATCCACATTCTAGATTTCCAAATCGCAAAGCATCCCGATCATAAAAATTGAATTTATGCTTAACATATGAAAGGATATTCTTTCTTTACGCCGTCGGCCATTTAAAAAAAAACAAATTTATCGGCAGATTTTTCAAAATTGTGTTTGTCGTCTAAATAAATAAGCAGAAAATGCAATCATGTTTAACGCGATATAGATCTGTGATCTACGAAGAAATTCATACGAGAATTTCTACTTGCTTTTTATCACTAATGCACGTATGCACACGAACGGACAGGCTCAGATTCTCACACACACACACACACACACACACACACACACACACACACACACACAAGCTCCTCAGAAAGAATTGTATGGTAAATCTGAACTATTAAAAGACCAAACATTCAATAAAAACTAATATGAATAAATATCGAAAGTTATTCCATTGATGCTGATACAATATCGACTGTATGATTATAGACTTTTGTCTAAGTTATGTAAGCTATAAAATTGCTTGGTAGGTTTCAGTTATTAAAACAAATACAAAGAAAAGAGGGATGAAAGTTTGCGTAATTCTCGCGTGATTTGAAGCACCTATAGGCGAGAACTGAAGTGTAAACACTAGAGATTTCAGCTACGAACAAATGGTAATTCTTTTATAAACTAATCAAATGTCTGATACTGAAAACGTGAAGAGGTTTTCATGAGAAACGGACTTCTTTAGAATTGAAAATTGTTTCATAGTCATTTGCTTTTGTAGGATTATCGAATTTTTCATGAACGATCACAAAAAGGCAAGTGAGGGTAAGCTAAAAATATCGCGTTGTTGCACAATTTCATTCTTTACAAAAACCCAATGTCAATGGAGCATTAGAAATGGAATCGTCCTTACTATACCTTGCATAGATTTTAGAAGAATTTGCGAACCAAATTACTAGTTTACAGTTAATACTTTTTCTTATTATACTGCTTGGGTAAAATGTCGTCAAAATTACGCAAAAATGAAAATAACAAATTTTAAAACTTATATAGACACATCTAGAGTCGTGAACTTGATTAGATGGATGAAAACAAATATTTCAAAACTTCGGAGTTTACAAAAAATAAAACAACACTAGAAAATGCAAACACGGTCGGCAGCAATCACCGAACTACAAAAAAGTATTTTGTTGACGATAATCAATGACCCTGGTGTGGATCTGGTAAGAGCAGGTTCAGAATTTTCTCTCGTCAAACTGTGCCCCATATTAAGAGTTCCTTTTTTCGTCTTTGCCAAGCAATTAAATTTTTAAGCATTGTCGCAGCCAAGTTTAAAAAAACAGTGTTTAGAATGAAGTTGCGAAACATCAAGCCGACCACTCGACCTCCTTTAAAAGGTATTCATAAGAAAAGTTGAATGAAACAAACAACGAAATAAATAAAGTCAAAATTCCAAATAATTTTTTTAATCAACGAATACCGTATTACTCTGGATGGACTAGAGGGCTAGAGCAAAAGCCGCTCGTCTATTGACAGAAACGGCATTCTCACGTTGAGACGTCAACAATCAGTGTTTTGTGTAGAGAAAAATGAGCCCATTTTCAGAAAATAGTTCAGGTATACATTGTTTTTTTTTTTTTAAGGCACGCGTGAAGCAATTATTAAGGAAGAAGTCAAATCCTTTCAGAAAGAAGATGACTCTTTCTCCACAAAAATACGTCACTATATTTAGTGAAGAAAATGAATTCATATCTTGATAAAATTGATCTTAACGAAACATACTATGCTGAAGTGGCGGACTTGTTCCTTGGACCATAACCGATTGAAAATTCGTCAAGCATTCTGAAGAGGTAGGATGACATTACAGACGGCAATTTATAAACAAAGGTGAACTTTGGAATAGTATAATCGATGCTCTGTGGTTATGTCAAGTTCTTGAAATTGGATATACAAATATCTGATACGCTGGATTCGCCAATGTGCAAAATCTTTATTGGTTGAAAGAAAAACAATTGATATATGGTCAGCTGATGGCTACACTTGGGGGTCAAATTACAAGTCTAGGATCACAAACAATGAGTTAGGTTTCAGTGTCTTTTCATGAAATAAAAAATTATCAATCGGCTAGAGGGAAATGTATTACTTGTGAAATAGATTTATTCTTCGAAAATTTTTCAGTCAGAATATTTACCACATAGTGAACACACGGACTTAAATCTGCTAGAAATTGGAACTCTCTCTCTCTCTCTCTCTCTCTCTCTCTCTCTCTCTCTCTATCTATCTATCTATCTATCTATCTATCTATCTATATCTCCCTCTTTCTATCTATCAATCTATCTATCTATGTATCTATATATCTTTCTATATCTCTCCCTCTCCCTACTTCACTGACAAGTAGTCGGTAAAATTATCATCTAAGGACAATAAAAGCAATCAATACGAACCATGTGTTCTGCTGTTTAACACTATGAGAAACAGCTTTTTTCTTCGTGAAAAACAGTTAATTCAATTTTTAGTAAATGGCAGCGACTGGGCAATGTTGGTGTATTTGTTTCAAGAAAGCTGTGTGAAAAAAACATAGTGACACAAGTGACCAAACCAATATTGAATAATGACAGTGATCACCAAATTTCCTTTCGAAGCACATGTCCATTCATATATGATATCATGACAACATTACAACTGACACTATTTTCAGATTTTCATTCAAAGCATTCGTCTTTGTAAACTTTCTACATCTTCCGTAAATATAATTTTTAATTCAATATTTTTTGACGTTTCGGTAACCTGACTAATAATGTAACATCTGAAAAATCTGGTAAAATTAATAATATTCACATTGTAAATAAGACATTTACATTGCAATAATTTATAGTATTCTGGAAACTTATGCGGATGTGCGTTGTGGTGCAGCGACAACCGACAACAGAATTATATATGCAGGCGGTGAAAATAACGAAAAAAGAGTCGGCTTGATACTGAATCAAGAGATGAAGAACTGTGTTCTGGGACACTGTCAGTCAGTCAGTTAAGTGCCATACGTGATACACGCTTGGGCGATCATGTCTCGAAACAGACATGACTGACTGGGCAGAAGATTATCCCGCAGTAGGTTGCCATTGCTTTCTGCGGTAGACTGGTTGCTGACCAAGGCTATAGAACCCAATCTGTCCTGCTATTTAACCCATAACTGGAAGGAAGAGACGGATTAATACCTTTCCCAAGGGTATTTGCGCGTAAGTGAATACAATGGATTCAACTGGAATTCGAACTCGGCTCCCCGGTTTCTCGTTCCGAGCCGATATCCACTGTACCACAAGTTATCTAAAATAATCCTTTTAGTTAAACTGAAAAGGAAACCCCTCAACATATCTATTATAATAATATATGCACCGACAACACAAAATACACAAAAAAAATAGCATCTTTCTACTCTATGCTTGACAAAGCCAAGTCACAAAAAAATTATAATTATCATAGTACTATAGATGGCAAAGAGAGGGAAGGAGAAACGGTTGGAAATTTCGGATTGGGAAGCGCAATGACTGTGGAGAGAAATGGGTCCTATGGTGCACAGAAAATTACCAGGTAATAACCAACACCTGGTTTCAAGAACCCCAGAACGATTACGGATATAGAGATTCCCAAGAGGAGAAGCCAAAACCAAAATCCATTATATAACTATCAAAAAGAGATTCAAGAATGCACTTCTCTACTGCAAATCCTATAAAAGTGCCTACAGCGGAAGCGACTACTTCCCAGCTATATAAAAACTAAGGAGGAAACTCCGTAGATTGAAGAAGCCTAACACAACACCCAGATTTTGGATACAACAAAATTCATCCCAAACAAAAAAAAACCAACATAGGGAAAAAAATAAGTGAATCACCGATAAAATTTTTGATATGATGCAAAGGAGAAAGAAAACAATGCTAAGATGTGGAACAGAATGCCGGAAACTACATAAAAGAAATAAGTAGCAAATGTAGACAGGCTAAAAAGAAAACTGGCCCAACGACAAATGTGCAGAAAAAGAGAGATTGAGCATGACAAATAAAGAAGAAATGCATAAGAAATAAAGGGACTAACAACAAAAGACATGATAATGAAATGCATAAAATCCAAAGACGGAACGCACATATGAGAGAAAGAAAAAGTACTTCAGTGAGGAGATAAATATATCGGAGATCTCTTCTGGGACAAAAAAGAGCAGCCGGCAATACACAGAAATATTAACGTACCAGAAATATTAAAAGCCAAAGTAGAACACTATTTACATTATTCGGACTATTGTCTTCATCTTGGTTGTCATTTGTACGACGTTTTGCCCGTTGTAAGCTCCGGACTTCTTCAGGTGCTAAGAATTTCGAACCGAACCCTTTATTACGATCACTGGGAATACATCACGAGCATAACTAATACAACAACTTTTAGGCAAATTCGACTTTATTCATCAACATAGTTTCCTTCAAAGGTGATACAATGATTCCAACGCTTCTCTAACAATTCGATGCATTTTTTGTAGAACGATTTGTCTTTCGTCTCAAATACGTCTCAGTTTCATATATCACTTCTTCATTTAAACCAAATTTCTTTCCCTGGAGCATTCTTCTGAGGTCTGTAAACAGCCAGGATTCGCTGGGGGGCAGATCTGGAGAATAAGATGGACGCGAAAGTAATTCGAAGTGCAATTCATGTAGTTTAGCCATCGTTGCAATAGACTTGTGACACGGTGCGTTGTTTTGGTGAACGATCACTATTTTCTTAATTTGTGGCCGTTTTTGGCGATTTCTGTCTTCAAACGCACTAATAATGCTATATAATATTCGATGTTTATGTTTCTTCTTTTCTCAAGGTAGTCGACGCACAAAATACCTTCTTCTTCTTCTGTGCCTTGTCCCTTCAGGACGTAGGCGATCATGGCCTTCCACTTTTTCCCTATCCCTGGTGGCTCTGAGCACGCCTTCTCCTGTTACTCCATGCAATCCTCGTTCCGTCATCCTTGGCCTTCTCCTTACGCATCCCAAAATACGGAGGACAAACCTTGCCTGCTGATGTTTGCGTCTTTGGTCGCTACTGCAGATTCCACTTCAGACTTTAATATTTCCGGTCCGTCCTCATCTTTGCGTATTATTGGTTGTTCTCTCTTGTCGTGGAAAAGATCTTTTATGTATTCTTCCCATCGTTGGAGTATTTCCTCTTTCTCCAAAATGATTGTTCCATCCTTAGATTTTAGACATCCTGTTGAAGTGCAGGTTTTTTGTCCTGTCAGTTCTTTTATTTCCTTATGCATGTCTGCTTTATTATTTCTGCTCAATCTCTCTACTTCTGCACATTTGTCATTGAGCCATTTCTCTTTAGCCTGTCTACATTTTCTTCTTATTTCCTTGTGTAGTTTCCTGTACTCCGTTCCATGTCTTGATATCATTTTCTGCCTCCTTTGCATCATTTCCAGAATCTCTTCCGTCATCCACTCGTTTTTCTTTCTACGCCTATTTTCTTTTGGGGCAATGTTGTTTGCTGATGTCAGTATTGCTTCCTTTAGCAAGTCCCATTTTGAGTTTCCTTTTCTAGTTTGTTCTTCGTCTGTGGTTTTCACGCTGTTAGTGTATTCTTTCTGTAGTTTGAGGTCATCCACAAGTGCATTGTATATCAGTTTTGGTGCTCCATTAGGCTTCTTTAATCTCCGGAGTTTTACTTTTAATTTTCAGATGACTCGGACGTGGTTGCTTCCACAGTCAGCACCTGAATAGGCTTTGCTTTGAACCACTGTATTTCTGAATCTGCTGTTAATGGTTATGTAGTCTATCTGGCTTTTTGACGTCGTGGGTGTTCTTGAAACCAGGTGTTAGTTATTACCTGGTCATTTGCCAGACACCATTGCACCCATTTTCTCCTCGTTCGTTGCAGATTCTTAAACCAAAGTTTCCAGTTGTCATACCTTCCCTCTCCTTGTCTACTTTAGCATTCAAATCTCCCATGATGATCCTGATTTCTTGGCTTTTACATTGAGCCTTGGCCTTCTCCTTACGCATCCCAAAATACGGAGGCCAAACCTTGCCTGCTGATGTTTGCGTCTTTGGTCGCTGTGGACGGCTTTTATCTGCTGCTGTCCACTCAGCTGGCTATCGATTTAACTCCGGAGTGATGTGGTGGATCCATTTTTTATCTATTGTCATATATTTACGCAAAAACGTTTTTGACTGCGTTGAAACAGTTGCAAACGTGTCTTGTATCTTCGACGCTTTATTGATTTTGATCGACTGTGAGCAAATGCGGCACATACTTTAAACACAGCTTTCTCATTGACAAATATTCATACAAAATGGTGAATACACTGCCTTCTGATATGTTTACTTTCTCTGCTATCTCACGCAACTTCAATTTACGATCGGCCAAATTTGTAGGATTTCTTTGTTGTTTTCCAGGACAACTCCCGATTTCGGGAGATCTACAGCATCGTTTGTGTCTGTACGATCGCATTTAAAGTCACATCTTAACCGTTATTTCCGACGGACAGAGTCCGAATAACACTTATCAAATCATTGTTTTGCTTTAACAGTATTTTCCCCGTCAGAAAGCAGTGCTTTATTAACACACTAAATTCAGATTTTTTCATTGTTTTGAAAATCTGCAACAGTAGCTTCACTTGAATAACTGTAATTTCTAAACTAATAATCCGATTGGGCCCAAATTTTGTCACGTGCTATTAGAAGGTTAGTACTTCATAAAAAGTCTACGGTTTCTTTATTAGTGGAGACATCTATATGCCAAGCCCTGGACTTTTTGAATGATGTGTTAGCTGACACGAAAAACAAAATACAACTCGTCATACAGAATGTAGAAAGGGAAAGTGATGAGAAGGGGTTAAACATAAACTACAAGAAAACTGAATGCATGATCATAAGCAAAAAGAGGACCCCAAAATACCAACTACAGGTTGGGAATACTAAAATCAGATACAGAAATTTAAATACCTTGGAAGTGTTATGACAGAGAAAGGAAAGTGTGACATTAAAATCCGAAGACGCATCGAAAAGGCCAAGGACGCATTTCGAAAGCTAAACAGAGTATTGAGAGACAGGAATATTTCATTGGAATGACAAACAAGTTGTGATGATTAAGTTTTTTATGTAATTTTTCATGTGATCTTTTGTTTGTTTGTTTTTCTTTCTTTCAAGAATTCCCGTGTCCTTTGAAGAACTAGGTTCTTGATTCTAATTTCGTAAATAATTATATCGGCCATACCACTACGAAACTGACTCGAACACTCACGCTACATCTCTCAACGGAGCTCCATTCGATCTCAATTAAACAGACACGGAGACCCTACCAAACCCTATCCGACACATACACGTCGACAACACAAATATCATAGCATCATTCACATGCAAAAAAGATTAGAAATAATCGAAGCCTTAATAAAAGCGAAAAATATAACTACAAACACACTAACAACATGCTTACCGGTACATAATCCATATCACTATTCTACATTTTACATAACACCGCATACATTTTGTTAAATGTAAAATAACATACATCCACGAAAATGGCTAAAAGTATAGTCAAAAGCTCTCTGATAAGCAAAACATTTATACAATTTTTAAATAATTTATGTCCTCAAAAGAAAAAATCATAAGATCACATGAAAAATTACATAAAAAACTAAATCTTAGTACCGTATCAGTAATATTTAATGAAATCTGCGTATATATATGTGTGTGTGTGTGTGTGTGTGTGTGTGTGTGTGTGTGTGTGTGTGTGAGAGAGAGAGAGAGAGAGAGAGAGAGAGGAAGTTATGGAACACATAGGTTCTAAACCCACTGTTCATGCATTTACTTTTATATAGAGTGCTCGATGCAACGTAGAGCTTTGTATTGTAATGGTTGTTACAATGGTTTATATAGTGATACTATGCTTTTATAAACCATTACAATATATATATATATATATATATATATAATGGCAATTATTATAAGAGAGAGAATATAACTCGCTTTGAAATGTCAAGAATATTTCTATGCATGTATCTTAACAGCATCATTAATTTTGAAGCGACCTAGAATTTTACTGCCTACAATACAAGCACAATATTATTCCATCACCTGTTCTCAGTTGAGTCCAGCACCCAGTTTTTTCTATTATTTTACAACATTCATCACTAAAAGTTAATAATGCAAAATTAGGTTTCGTGTACTTGGCTCAACTTACACGTTTTTTGCTTGTGATGTTCTCATTAAAAGTGATACTTTGGTTGTTTTCATGTTTTCACACAATGTTCTTCATATTAATTCTGCTTCTTTTCTTTTCTTTACATTTGTAACGCCAGCTTCAACTACATTCTTGTTCGTTCATCCACTTTTCTTGCTTATTGGCCATTTAATTTTTCTTAAATCTGTTTCTGTGACATTATTAAAGCCACCCTCCTTACTAGTTTTCAGTTTCTTCTTTAAGTCATGTGATCAAAGTTTTCGCTGTGTCCAACATTGTGTTTTCATCATTAAATAATTTTAGAATAACTTTTCTCTTTTAGGATGTGAGTTGAAGTCAGTGGATATCAGCTCGGAATGAGAGATCGGAGAGCCGGTTTCGAATTCCAGTTGAATTCGTTGCATTCACATTCGCACAAATACCTTTAAAAAAGATATTAATCCATTTCTTCTCGCTCCACTATGGGTTGAATAGCAGGACAGATTGGGCTTTTTAGCCTTGGTTGGCAACCAGTCAACTCGCCAAAGAGATAAAAGTGTTTGCGTCGGGTCAACACTCCTACCTGCAAAAAAAAACAAGTTACAGAAGCATTGACAACTCCTTCGTCGATGACGAGGGGTAGTCGATGTCTTATGATGGGGTTTAGGTTAGGGTCTATCTTTTTGACACCATATTTTCTGTCAACCAATTGAAATCTTTATATATTTTAAATTCAACATTAAACGTTCATAATTATACTATATATATATATATATATATATATATATATATATATATATATATATATACAAATGAATAAGGAACGAAGAAAATATTTGCAAATTTCAAAACATTAACTTAAAGCAGTGCTCAATGTAGAAATATAGCAATGAGTATTTATTATAAATTATACTTTAGAACATGTACTAATTACAATCTATTACAAAATTGTACATTATGTTTCAACATTGAAAGAACAATGAAAGAGGAAACCAAGAGAGAAAGAAAGAAAAAAAAACATGAGGGAAGAGCCAATGAAAGACGACTCAAGGAGAAATAAACCCCAAATTTAAGTAAGAAGTAAAGTATAAGCATACACAGACATCGGTCACCCGACGTCTGGGCTTAACAAATGTTTCGTTATTTCTCTTGTTTTCCTCTTTGTTTTTTATTTCGTCTGTGTCATTCTCTTCCCCCTTTTTTATTTCTCTTAATATTTTCTCATCTTTCCTATCCTCTTTCTCTCGTACGAAAAATTTGGCCAATGAAAGGAAGTGAATTTTCATCAATTGTCTTTTAAAAAATAACGTTTATTACCATCATTACGAACTACCTGAAAAGACAATGTTCTTTCATTGTCGAAACAAAATGTACACTTTTGTAGTAGATTGTAGTTTGTACATGTTCTAAAGTATAATTTATAATATATATTCATTGCTATATTTCTATATTGAACACTGTTTTAAATTAATGTTTTGAACGTTGTAAATATTTTCTTCATTCCTTATTCATTTGTATATATATATATATATATATATATATATGAGATAAAATATACTTTTCGGTTATGCTATATTAATGGCTTAAAGTGCTCAATATCGAGGATAGAAAGTATGTAAATATAAAAGTCGACATTGTTGTAAACACTCCGAACCAACAATCTGTTTCAGACTTAAATTCTATCATCAGGCAATATGCTACATTTTTCTTTTTTCTTTATTTTTTCTTTTTTTTTTTTTCTTTTTTTTTTTTGTCAGCATTTTATGTATACAGGTTAGTGATGCACTGTGGGAAGTCTGCTGTAAAGTTTCAACGCTTACTTTGGTGAGCAGTAACGTTTATCTTTCGAGTTATTCTATGAGCTCTTGGGGGTAAATAATTATGGATCCGAATACATTTTCTTTTCTTTTTTTCTTGCTATTCATAGTGTTTTTTGTTTATATTTTTTATTATTGATTATTTCATATATGAAATTAAAAATGAAATAAACGAGTCTAAATAATATAAATAAGTTGATCTTAACAAATTCAATGGGGTAAACTTTTACCATTTCTGATACTTCCATCTCAAAGCCGAATGTAAAATGATTGATTTCAGAACACCAATATTAGTAAAGAAAAAATCAATTTAGCGGACCCGAACAAATGTCTTTAATTATCTACCTTTTAACAGTCCCAGGAACTTTACCGTCCATAAATCCAATATGCCTTACTTAGCTACCCAACCACCAGAAGATTATTATATAGACATGTTATTATGTAAGTGACTGCTAAAAGATTCTCGCTTCGACTAAGATCTTTTCAGCGCCTTCTCTAAAATATCCAGTGGATAAAAATATGCTTAGTCGAATCTTACCAGTAGATTTTTACAATTCCTGGATTAAACAAATCTCGAATCCGAAATATCTTTTCAGCTTTGAGCGAGACAGTTTATGATTAGCAGTAAAACATATTTGATGTAGAAGCTTTTCAATCCAGTCAAATCCTCATCTGACAATCAACGCATAATACAAGAGATTTTCCAGCTTCTATTATTAATAAATACGCATTTGGCTTTCAAAGCTTTCGATACTCAGAACCAAAACGTTGAATCTTTTCATTCCAAAGAATCTTTAGAACATTTCGGACATCAGGATTTAACAAAAACACCTGCCACATGAAAAATTAAATATTACATAATCATTTAATGGATGTGTGGGTGGTGTAACTGTTAATGGTTCGGAATGAGAAGTTGAAGAGCCAAGATCGAATTCCAGTTAATTTAATTACACTCACTTTCGTAAAATACTATTGGAAAAGGTATGAATTCATCTATTGTCTCTTCCAGCTATGGGTTAAATAGTACGGTAGACTGTGTTTACAAACAGTCTAGGAAAAAAAACAACTCTGAAATAAAAACTGATTGAGTAGAAGGTTATCCCGTGAAAAGGTTACTTCCTATTAAAACAGTCGCATAAAAATCGCTAAGCATGTTAAGGTCGTAGCTCCATAATTCAGTTTGAGATCGAGGTAATATCTTTAAGATAAAGAAAAAAATTTTGATTGAATCCAACTGGAACCCGAGCTCGGTGCCCTGATTTGTCGTTCCGAGCCGATATCCACTGCACCACAACGCACATCCTTAAATTACTTAATAAGTATCTCTAAAAATAAACAGGGTGTCAAAATATAATTGACTATAAAGTTTAGAAGCGCCGAAAGTTAAATTGGCGTGCCGAATTTAAATTCCGGTTGATTCTGTTTCGATCATTTAGCGCTAATAACCCCCGCCCTAGAAGTCATAAATCTATCTCCTCCAGCTATGAGTTAAGCCACAAAGTAGACTGAGATATCTTGCCTTGACTGGCAACCCGTCTAGGAGGAGGAAATTTCTGTATTCAAAACGAGCTTGAAAAGATACAGGCAGTATCAGGTCGTCTTGCCTTAGACACACCACTGCTGTTATGACTGATGTAGGTGTGGTGCTCTTGCGTTGCTAGTGGGTTACGTGATGTAATGACTCGAAGAATAGGTGTGTAGAACGCGGATGGTGGTTGACGTAAATGAGTTCACGCGCAAGTAAATCATCCCCTGCTCTTATAGAGATGCGTGCACCCGAGGATGCGGTGGGTAGGGAAACGGAACACTCGACTGCTGTAAAACGTACTGAAGGTTTAATGGTTCTCATTTCTAACTGCGTAGAAAGCGAGAAAATCAAATCAGGAAAAAGAAATCAGACAAGAGAATAGATTCTGTAACTGCTGGCAATCTTTGACAGGTAAAATTACCTAGCCTCCTATTTAGCTAAGGTAGAAAGAAAACGATTGTCATTTATTAGAGAAATAAGCGACTTTCTTTGAATCGAGCCTTCGTCAAGAAAGAGAAACACACAGCTGCCAGTCTCGACAGACAAAAACCTACTTTCCGAAGAACATAGGTGTGCTGCGTCCGTTAATGTACGCGGAAATATATGTGTCTGCATATATTCATCTAGACGAATATAGTTACACACACTTACGTATATATATATATATATATATATATATATATATATATATATATATATGGGGTGCGTCTGTGTGAGAGAGAGAGAGAGAGATAACAGTATATGATTTTTTATATATCAAGAACAATATTGATAAACATGGATGGCAAAGTGTAAAAATGTTTTCGCGTGAAAGGTTTTCGTTTTTAAAAAGTTTTTGTTTTTCCTATTTTGTAATACATTTTATATATATATATATATATATATATATATATAAGCTGTATCAAAATACTTTTACAAACTTTGGGAACAAGTTCCTCACATCAATAAAAGAACAAAAGTCTATTGCTATGTAGACCAGGTTACATTTGTATTTCGTG
This sequence comes from Ascarosepion bandense, assembly GCA_037127315.1. NCBI lineage: Eukaryota > Metazoa > Mollusca > Cephalopoda > Sepiida > Sepiidae > Ascarosepion > Ascarosepion bandense. The sequence continues at coordinate 1,959,775 of JBBBDQ010001752.1, forward strand.
TACATTTTGGGTCAGTGTTTCACGTGCGTTGTAGTGAGTCAACTGAGAAGTGTTCCGTTTTACAATTGCAAGATATTTTTATCATAAGCAAACAGATAAGCATAAGCAAACAGATAAGATTTTTTACCTAGGACTGCGCGAATTGCTTTGTACGCGTGACTGCATAGCTGTATCAGATTGCATTTCCAGACCGAAGGCAACCGAATCACCCAACCTTTTCTATGTTTTATCGTTGCGTTACTGGGTTTAAGATCTGTGATACCACAAACTATGGATCGAGGAAGATCATGATCCGCTTGTACGCTTGACCATGAAGAACAAATTCTATAGGTTGTCGGAAACAATCCAGGTGTTAGCCCATCTCAAGTGATCCTAGCATGTCATACATATCATAGTATCGCATAGAGAGAACTTTAAGAGTAGCTCTTGTATCTGTATCACTTGCAATGGAAGAACTTTTGCCGATGGTTTATTACACAAACTAACAATCCGTTGTTTGTTTCTTTAGCCTTTTTTTCTAATCATTTCACCCCAAACAAGGCAGAACTGCCACTGGTGCGCAGGGGGTTACATAAGAGGTGAGTGATAAGAAAGAGAAACAAGTTACGGGAGTGTCAGAGAATGTTTTTTAATCGTTTCACCCCAAGCAAGGCGATACCGCCACTGATGCGCAGGAGGCTACATAAGAGAGTAAAAGTTTAGGCAGGAGCAGATTGAAGAGAAAGAATGAGTTATAGGTGGTGTCAGAGAAAGAGCAAGAGAAGGATGGGAACAAAGATGTGAAGACAGTTGCGAAGGTAGAAAGAACAAGATACACAGGGTGATGTAGAAAAGATGATGGAAGGACTGGAGTCCAGTGGATAAGAGATGGGAATTGACACTGCATTTAAATTCCTGCAGGTTGTAGCCGTCGGGAAAGCAAGTATACAGAAGGGAGTTCCACATGAGGGAAGTGCGAAAAAAAGCTGCTGGAGAAGAATTGTCGGCTGCATTTGGTAGGTTTAACTGTAAAAGGGTGGGACCTTGTTGCCAGTCTGGTTGCTCGGGTAAATTCTTGTGGGGGAAGGGAACACCAGTGACCTTTCGTCGGAGTAGAAGCCAAGAAAATATTTGTAACGCCTCCAAAGTTTGAAAAATTATTTCTGGATTGTATCTTACATTTAACAACATCTGCCGTAAACTTTCAACTTAATGGCCCAAAAACGAAGGATTATGTGGACTTTTGTATTTGTATGGTGTGAGAAACCCATCCGCAAAAATTTGTAAAATTATTTTTGATACAGTGAGTTGGTAGAAGTTTTTGTGTGTGCATATATTTTAAATATTTATTTGTTTAAACGATATTTTTTAATGGATACTCATATTTATGTGGATTTATATTATGACAGAGTATATTAATTTATTTACGTCAGTCAGTTAAATGCCATACGTGATACACGCTTTGGGCAATCATGTTTCGAAGGAGACATGACTGACTGGGCAGATGATTATCCCGCAGTAGCTTGCCATTACTTTCTGCGGTATGGTCACCAACCAAGGCTATAGAACCCAATCTGTCCTGTTATTTAACCCATAACTAGAGGGAAAAGGTGGATTAATGCCTTTCCCAAGGGTATTTGTGCGTAAAGGAATCCAATGAATTCAACTGAAATTCGAATTTACATCAACCGACCTGAATTTTTGAGAACTCATGTTAGAAAAAATATGCGTCGTACCTGTCTTCATTAGAAGAAAACCATCGTTAGATCTAATGTATCTTGACCGTAACAACTCTTGGCCCAACAAAGCCTGAATAGTGCTTTTGAACAGATATTCTTCCGCGTTCTCGAAATATACATATTTGTTCAATTTCGTATCTTAACTTAAAAAAAGACAATATTTTAGGAAATGGATTCAATATTTTTAATTTATTTGTTTGAACCTTATTCTAAATGTATACTCATATTTGAGCACATGCCCTGTTTTTATTATTAGACAGTATATTTATTTATTTACATCTATCTACCTAAATATTCTAGAAATGCTTTTAGATGTAGTCGGTAGATATAAATAAATAAATATAGTCTTTAATAATGAAAGCAGACTGAATATATATAGACAATTATATATATATATATATATATATATATATATATATATATATACATATATATATATATATGAAAAATAAAGAAAATAATTGCAACGTTCAAAACATTAATTTAAAACAGTGCTCAATATAAAGTAATATAGTAATGAATTATTACTTTATAACATGTACCATCTACAAACTACTACAAAATTGTACATTTTGTTTTGACATTGAAAGAACAATGTCTCATCAGTTAGTTAATAATGATGGTAATAAACGTTTTATTGAAAAAATTTTTAAAAAAAACACTACTTTCTTTGATATTTGGAATTTCTTTGTGTACGAGGTAAAAGATATTAAAAAAGGGGCGGTAAAAAAGATCAGAAAATAAGATGAGAAATTAAGAAAAGGAAAAAACAGGAAAGGGAATGATACAGACGAAATAGAAAGTGAAGAAGAAAATAAGTGATAAAGTATTGAGAGGAAAGGGACAATGGAAACGGCTAAGAGAGAGAAATTTCAATTATATATATATATATATATATATATATATATATTCGTGTGTGTGTGTGTGTGTGTGTGTGTGTGTGTGTGTGTGTGTGTGTGTTTGCGTGCGTGTCTCATTGTTGCTAAACTATGGGTGTGTTTCAGTTCTTCTATGATGCTCGGTAATAAACGGAACTTTGTTCGGTGTCACATGATGGTGCGGAAGTCGCACATCCTAATGTCTACCATCTTACTGTTGGGCAATTGTTTGACTACAAATTGTGTTGCATCGTTCTGATCGGCTGTTCTCTTTGCTTTCGTCGGGCACAATGGAGACAAAGAGTCGCCAGATTGTATTTTATTTTATTTATTTTTCGATTAGGTAGCTTCAGTTGCTGTCGCCATGCATTTCGACAATTGATTAAGTGACGTCAGCTTCTATCTATTGCTAAATATGCCAGATTATACAAAGCACATTTTCACACACACACACACACACACACACACACACACACACATATGACGTACCAACAGTCATACACACATATGCAAATAGAATTTTTTAAGTAGGTATATGTAGCAACTGATATTTTTTATTAATATTCTTTCCTATACATATTAAGACAGTATACGTGGATCATCACTATGTTATATATATATATATATATATATATATATATATAATAATATTAACTATAGTAACAACTATACCAATAGTAAAACTAGTATTAATCAAGCTATAATTTAAATCGTCTTGTATAACCCACCGAGAACAAACTCGGGGGGAAAAATGGGGAAGCAAAAAAAGAAACAAACGAAGTACATAAACAAAACGTCAAGCACTAGTAAGAAAGGAAAAAAACAAGACGAAAACCCTAACACTGTCTTTGTCTTATATATATATATATATATATATATATATATCCCAGCAAAAGAACAGTTTGGCAATTGTCGATTTAGACTTTTGCATTCAAAAAAGAGTGCTGGGAAATTTGGAACACACCTAATGTATTTTATGAGCGCGCATTGATGTAATGGATACCATTTCACAATGGAAAATCGGAAAGCCGGGTTCTAATTCTAGTCTTCGTCGTCGCTATAATTACCCATCTCTTCTCCCACCTGCTATTGGTAAATAGCAGCACAGGCTGATCCCTATAGCCTTGGTTAGCAACCAGTCTAAGAGAAGAAAATCTCTGAATTTAAACCAGCCTGGGGAGGATCATTCAGGTTAGCGTGCCCAAGACACACCACTGCTACAATGGCTGCAAAATTGGAAAAGCTCGTTCTGCTTTTATCACAGGCTTTGGAATACCCGTGGTGTTCCCTTCAGTCAGTCAGTTAAGTACCATACGTGATAGACGATTGGGCGATCATGTCTCGAAACTGACAAGACTGACTGGACATATTTTCCCGCGGTAGGTAGCCATTACTTTCTGTGGTAGACTGGTTGCCAAGCAAGGATACAGAATCCAATATGTCTTGCTATTTAATCTATAGCTGGAAGGAAGAGGAGACTGATTAATACATTTCGCAAGGTATTTGCACGTAAATTAATGCAACGAATTCAACTGGAATTCGAACTCGGCTCCCCGATTTCTCATGCCGTGCCGATATCCACTGCACCACAAAGCACATCGTGTTTTATTAAAGGTCAAAATTGATGTGTACGAGTCAGCAGTACTAACATCCCTACTCTATGGCGCTGGTATTGAAGCCATCCTAATGAAAATCCAAATCAAGTGGACAGGAGAGATTTCTCGCATGAGCGAAAACAAACTCCCAGATCGATTTCTATTTTGCCAGTTTCTAACAAGCAGATCATTTAGAAGAACACTAATGACAAACTAAAAGACAATCTGAAACGATGCAGCATCTTTTTTTCTTCTTCTTCTGGGAAAAAAAGCGTCAAAACGAAGAGTTGGTGCCTGCTTTACATTCCATCTATTCAAAGGTTTGAACGTGGCAAACTTAAACATCGAGATCAATTGCGTGCAAATATTAAAGCAAGTTTGCAATGTGCTGTTCCACTCAGTGATAGCCTTTTACCCGCTACTTTCTTCCATCTGTTTAAAAGTTTTCAAAACACCTGCAGGACAAGAGAGAGGCGTGCATAGAATTTGAGCATTTCTTTGTTTTACTGAACCCTCATTTGTCGTCTGTGATGACAGAATCAACTATATATATATAAAATTACCATATACATATTTCTTATCCCTATAAAAACCATATTTAATGGTTACAATCATATATATATATATATATATATATATATATATATATATATGTATGTAGGCTGTCAGATTCTCATACGTCGAATCTGTATATATATATGACTGTAACAATTAAATAAGGTTTTATAGGGATAAGAAATATGTATATGGTAATTTTCTAATCCCCGCTTAGATGTGACACAAGGCCGAAAGTATGAGGTACCCAGTGAGAATCGAACTCACTTCTAATAGGTGCTAGTGAGACAAGCTTGCTAACCATTACACCAGGTCGAGCTGCCCAAAGAAATGTCTATGTGTATGTGATAGAACATATTCATGCATGCAAATAATAGTGTTTGTTTCATAATATAATATATTCAATATATATATATGTGTGTGTGTGTGTGTGTGTGTGTGTGTGTGTGTGTGTGTGTGTGTGTGTGTGTGTGTGAAGGTTTGCATTTCGCATAGATTGGTTGTCTTTGCCATAACTAAACAACTACTTTTATGTCTCTTTTAAATTTGTTCCAATAAAATCTCTAGCGCCATTTCTTAAATTAACCTATTTCGAGAGAAGAATTTTGTCCCACGCAAACAACAACCTATTTTGTATTGTGCTTAATTTGTTGTATTTATTCATGTACAAACAAGTAGAGTCAATAATAGATACTGGGTCATGTTGCCCTATTCTTTCGAGTCACCCCACTTCCCGCTGATCCATTCCTGTTTCGTTATTTCTCATAATATCATTAAAACTTCTAGAAGATAAAACTATTCAACACGTGGGCTGCTTTTAGATTAACTCTTTTAATGGAATATTTGCAAGTTTTTAGTGTATTTTTTGAAAATTTTCCTGTAATATAAATTTCCTAAGAAGTTACAATAGGACCAATTCATATGTCACATATCTAGCAAACTTAATAAATTAAAGATAGTAATAAACAACATATTTTCAGTATAGTTAAATTGTAGTAAGTATAATAAACTGAAAGTTCATGTCGCAAAAAAACTATTATATATATATATATATATATATATATATATATATATATATATATATAGGAAAAACTACTAAAAAGTTGTAAGCTTAAAAATGTATTTTTTGACAGTATTTGTTTATGTCCATTATTAACTGATTTTACCGTTTTTTATAAACGCTCATGTAATATATATATATATATATATATATATATATATATATATATATATATATATATATTACGTGAGCATTTACATTTATAAAAAACGGTTAAATCAGTTATTGCAAATCGCCTGAAGACACCACATGGGAAAAACACAGGTCGCGTAATAACTCGTTTACAAATGAAGAATATTCAAAAGTTCTAAAGTATAATTGTATTGAACACTTTTTAATACAACTGTGTACTGGTCTAACTTTATTATGACCAAAAAGTAAGTAATTAAACAATCATTATATATATAGTGGACCCTCGCATCGGATTCGACGTATGAGAATCTGACAGCCTAATTGCTTCAGTCATGTAATCAAGGTAAACCGCAAAAAGACCCACACAAGTGATTTGATTAAAGTGGTGAAGGCTTGTGCAGAACCATCTACATTTTTCGAGACCATTGATACACTCAGTCGGTGCATACAAATGCCAAAGATGAAGTAAATAATAGACCTCAGGCTTTTTTTTAATTATCCCTCAACGGGTTGTTACTACCTGCTGCGGTAGACTGCTTGCCAGCCAAGGCTATAGAGTCCAATCAGTTCTATTATTTAACTCCATAACTGGAGGGAAGGGATGGATTAATACTTTTCCAAAGTGTATTAGCGCGTAAGTGAATGCAGAGCATTCAACTGGAATCTGAACTCGGCTCCAACTCTGACGCCAATTTGGTCGGGTTTCGAGCCTGGGTTAGGGCGCAATCGGAGTCTAACCGTACTGATGAGCTGTGATACAGCGAAACAGATCTGTCTGCGGATGACAATATACATATATATATACGCTCTCACACCCTGATTGAACACTCTAGAGGAATGGTTGACTTTGAAAAAACAGTAGTTACTCTAGCACTTACGCATCGCTCATTCAGTTATGAATTTAGAGCACTCTAACTACTGGCGTATGATACATCATACGTTAAAAGTCTGCTTCCTTTTTCTAACGATCGCCTATAGCTCAAAGGTAGAATTCCTGATCAATGCCAATTCGCTCAAGTTTCAATTCTAGGTAAAAGCAATCGGATGTCTAACCGGACTGATGAGTCATGAAACAGATCTGTCTGCGGATGACAATATACATATATATATACGCTCTCACACCCTGATTGAACACTCTAGAGGAATGGTTGACTTTGAAAACAGTAGTTACTCTAGCACTTACGCATCGCTCATTCAGTTATGAATTAGAGCACCTCTAACTACTGGCGTATGATACTAATTACACGTGTTAAAAAGTCTGCCTCCTTCAACGATCGCCCATAGCTCAAAGGTAGAATTCTGGACTGGACGCCAATTCGCTCGGGTTTCAATTCTAGGTAAAAGCAATCGGATGTCTAACCGACCGATGAGCTGCGAAACAGATCTGTCTGCGGACAATATACATATATATATACGCTCTCACACCCTGATTGAACACTCTAGAGGAATGGTTGACTTTGAAAAAACAGTAGTTACTCTAGCACTTACGCATCGCTCATTCAGTTATGAATTAGAGCACTCTAACTACTGGCGTATGATACATCATACGTTAAAAGTCTGCTTCAACGATCGCCCATAGCTCAAAGGTAGAATCTTCGACTGACGCCAATTCGCTCGGGTTTCAATTCTAGGTAAAAGGTAATCGGATGTCTAACCGGACTGATGAGCTGCGAAACAGATCTGTCTGCGGATGACAATATACATATATATATACGCTCTCACACCCTGATTGAACACTCTAGAGGAATGGTTGACTTTGAAAAAACAGTAGTTACTCTAGCACTTACGCATCGCTCATTCAGTTATGAATTAGAGCACTCTAACTACTGGCGTATGACACATCATACGTTAAAAGTCTGCCTCCTTTCAACGATCGCCCATAGCTCAAAGGTAGAATCTCTGACTGACGCCAATTCGCTCGGGTTTCAATTCTAGGTGTTAACCGGATGTCTAACCGGACTGATGAGCTGCGAAACAGATCTGTCTGCGGATGACAATATACATATATATATACGCTCTCACACCCTGATTGAACACTTAGAGGAATGGTTGACTTTGAAAAAACAGTAGTTACTCTAGCACTTACGCATCGCTCATTCAGTTATGAATTAGAGCACTCTAACTACTGGCGTATGATACATCATACGTTAAAAGTCTGCCTCCTTCTAACGATCGCCCATAGCTCAAAGGTAGAATCTCTGACTGACGCCAATTCGCTCGGGTTTCAATTCTAGGTAAAAGCAATCGGATGTCTAACCGGACTGATGAGCTGCGAAACAGATCTGTCTGTGGGTGACTATATATGGAGGGAGATATGTAGAGATGTCTAAGTAATTGATCGTTATTTATTATTTTACTAAATGTTTAATCGTTATCACTGTAGAATAACTGGCAACAAATCTCCTCGAATCTCCAGTAGATTTCTTAGTATCTTCGCGTCAATGCACACCGTCATTGTCTAGTCAACCTCATTCTTTCATTGAACCTCCAATTCTTCTTCTTCTTCCTATCATTCTTTATCATTTCACCCCAAGCAAGCCAATAAAGCCACTAAAACGCTAAACTTATGGTTACATCTAGCCTTTTTATTTGTAAAATGACGAGATCTTGACACCAATCTACTCAGTCAGTCAGCTAAGTGCCATACGTGGTACACACTGGGGCAATCATGTCTCTAAAAATACATAACTGACTTGGCGGAACTTTTTTTACTTTCTGCGGTAGACTGGTTTCCAAACAAAGCTATACAACCTAATCAGTTTTGCTATTTAACCCATAGATGTAGGGAGAAAAGTATGATTAATACATTTCATAAGGTTCTTTACGCGTAAGTGAATGCAGTGAATTCAACTGGAATCCGAACTCTGCTCTGTCAATTTCTCGTTCCGAACTGATATCCATTACACCCCAAAGAAAAAGTAGCCAATCTTGTATTAAGCTTAAATTCATAAAGTCTAGACAACGTACAAGGAAGTTTGTGAGAACAATTACCAAGAATTTGTTTATAGAAAAATCACGGGGAAGCTGCAGTTATTGTTAGTAGTATTATAAATATTATTACACAGATATACATAGAAAATTGGTTTATTTTTTATGTACGTTTTATATATTTTAATCATAGTAGAGAAAGAGGAAATACTCCAGCGATGGGAGGAATACATAAAGGATCTCTTTGGCGACAAGAGAGAACAACCGAGAATACACAAGGAGATGGATGGACCGGAAATACTAAAATCCGAAGTGGAAGCTGCAATGGCCAAAATGAACAGAAATAAAGCACCTGGCCCAGATGGCATAGTGATAGAGCTGCTGACAGCCTTAGAAGAATATGGCATAGAAAAGATTACCGACATAATAAACGAAATTTATAGCAGCGGAATAATACCAGACGACCTATGCAAGTCGATATTTATAGCACTGCCGAAGAAACCAGGTGCAAACGAGTGTGAACTACATAGACCTATCAGCTTAATGAGTCACATCACAAAACTGATTGTCAGAATCCTGATGAATAGAGCGAGAAGCAGAATCAGGCCAGAGATAGGGCAGGAACAGTGCGGGTTCGTCAAAGACACTGGAACAAGGAACGCCATATTCATGATTAGGATGCTCTCTGAAAGGGCATTACAAATGAAGAAAGACTTGTACCTATGCTTCATTGATTACGCGAAAGCATTCGACAAAATACGATACAAAGAATTGATGGAAATGATAGGCAACCTCGACATTTTCGGCAAAGATATAAGAATAATCAAGAATCTCTACTGGCAGCAAACGGCCTGCATACGGACAGGTAACGACCTCAGTAGATACACAAAGATAGAAAAAGGCGTAAGACAAGGATGTGTCTTTTCACCGGATTTGTTCAACCTATACAGCGAGAATATTTTGAGGACCCTAGATGACACACCAGGATTTATTATTGGAGGCCACAACCTGAACAACATAAGATACGCGGACGATACAGTACTGATTGCGGACACGGAAAGGAAACTGCAAGATCTCATACAGAAAGTAGCAGTGGAGAGTGACAAGAAGGGACTACAAATAAACTTTAAGAAAACTGAGTGCATGGTCATCAGCAAAAGATACAACCCAAAATGCCAAATACAGGTGGGGGATAACAGAATCAAACAAGTCCAAGAATTTAAGTACCTAGGAAGTGTTCTAACAGGAGATGGAAAGTGCGACACGGAGATCCGAAGGCGAATTGGCATGGCAAAGGACGCGTTCCAGAAGATGAGCAAAATACTAACACACAGGAAGATCTCAATAGAAACGAAGAAAAGAGTGCTAGACTGCTACGTGATGTCAGTTCTTCAGTACGGCTGTGAATGCTGGACAATATCATCGAAAATGAGGAAAAAACTGGAAGCGGCCGAAATGTGGTTCTACAGAAGGATGCTACGGATATCGTGGACTGAGCATACAAGCAACGACGAAGTGTTAGAAAGAATGGCAACAAAAAGGAAATTGATGTTGAGCATCAGGAAGAGACAACTGAAGTTCCTGGGACATGCAATGAGGAAGGAGAGCCTGGAGAACCTGATACTGACTGGTCAGATAGAAGGAAGGAGAGACAGAGGAAGGCAGCGGATAACATATCTGCAGAGTCTGATCAGGTGGATGACGGAACGGGGGTTGCCAGGAGCAACAGGAGCAAACATACTAAGAGCCACAAGGGATAGGGAGACGTGGAGATCCATGATCGCCTACGTCCTGAAGGGACAGGGCACATAGAAGAAGAAGATACTGAATCCAAAATTAAACACTACTTCTCTTTTTCGTGTTACTTTTTTAAACACTCTTTTTAGTTTTCACTTTGCCTTTAGTTAATGATTAAATAAATTAGTCTATTTCATTACTAATACAGTAGTGATTTCGATCTTCGCTAGGTTCCTCATACAAAATTCGACATTAAATAAACAAGAAAGTGTTGACGTGTCGTCACATTAACCAGCACAACTATAAATTTTCACATAACATGTCGGAATTTTATTTGAATTACAATAAATGCTTTAATCAAATATTTTCTAATACTAAATACATGTTTAAAACAGCACTTATTTTATTATTAAACTCGCGAGAAAACACCAGTCATGAGTCTTGCCGCCAAGAAACAGGATGTTTAACAGTTGATCACGTCTGGTGCAACATTGTCTTATACAATACCTGATACACCGTACAGTAATGGGGATTTACTGAAATATTTTCAGACCAATTAGAATATTGTTGCACTGTTAATGGTAATATTATGGCCGCTAGGAGTCGCATGAAAACTCTTGATCATTTTCTATACTTGTGAGGAATTTGTAATTAAAAAGAAATCATAGAAAGAAAACAAAAAAATGAGAAAAACATGAAGGTCAGGACAAAAAGTGTGCCCCTCACAATGTCTGCTCTATTTCTGTTGAGGAACTAAAACAATGAACAAAAGGCAAAAACAGATTCTGCTTTTGGAATCCCATGATATGGAAGGAACCAAAAATAGCAGAGTAATGATTGCTATTTTTGGTTCTGTAAAATTCAAAGATACAACGAAAAGAAACGGAAAGAATTCGCTTATGCTAACAACAATCAGCCCCGAACCACACGAAATTGTTTAACCAATCCCTATTCCACCTGTCAATTTTGATTGCATAGAAATTCTCCCACGGGGAGAAAATGCTGCAGATAATAATGACGACGAATGTGTCCCATGTTCAAGCAATTAGCCACAGCCATTTTTTGAGGATGGACTTAATGATATAGTGAGAGGCCTCGGTCTCGCCGAAAATACTGCAGATCTCAAGACTAAGATGAAAAGAGGAAAAATTTATTACATCCAGGAATAATTTTCTTTTGTTACCGAAATACAGGAAAAGATTTTGCGCCACATTTAAACAAAGATTAATTTTTAGTTTATTGCACTGATTTTAAAGGCCTCGTGCAGAAATATGGCACAGATTATAAGGCAGAAGAACGGAGACTATTTATAGATTCATCCAAAAGAAATCTGAAAGTCTTTTTCTTTTATGTGCCATGTTTCTTCAGGACGTGAACGATCATAGTTTACTAAAATTTTCTATACTTTCTCTTGTGTTTTTCGCCATACTTTCCAGTCATTGTTCTGCCATTACACAAGGCTCTCTCAGTAGGTTACTTACTATTTCATTCTGTTCCTCTTCTCTTCAGTATGATATATATGTGTCAAATTCTTCAATCCCTCTGTCCTTATTATATGTCCTAGGAATTTCAACAGTCCCTTTCTGATTCTAAGTGTAGGTATCATTTTTCCTTAAAAGTTCCTTGTTATTTACGGGTTCATGGTATTCTCAGCATCATTCAGGAGAATAACTTTTCTGTTGCTTTTAGTCACTTCTTCATCTATGAGAAGATTGTCCAGCATCCACCTGCTATATAGGAGGACAGGTATTGCATAACAGTTTCGCACTCTTGAATTTGTTTCTAACAAAATCTTATTCCTAATACTTTGTTTAGATTTCTGAATGCATTTTCGCTTTTATGTGTCTTCGAATTTCGGTGTCACATTTTCCGTCTTCTGTTAAAACACTTTTTAGATATTTAGATTTTGGTACTTGCGTGTCTCCAATTCAGGGTTTGCAGCGTAGGCTGTTCCTTTTGCCGATAATTGGACACTATGTAATCTTACAAGGGATGCTTAGTCTCGCTTTTATTTACTACACTCTGTAGAAGTTCCTGTCGTTTTCTTTCTGTATTTGTTATCAACATTGTATCATCTGGATATTTTATGCTGTTAAGATTATACCACCAATAATATATACTGGTAAGACTTCTAGTTCTCTCATGATCACCTTAATGTAAAGGTTAAAAAGGTCCGGTGAGAAGATGCATCCTTGTCGTAGATCCTTTTTTATTTTTGTGTATTTACTTCATTTTCTGTCCGTAAGCAAACTGTTTGCTGGAAATACTGCAACGTTATTAAAACATTTTGAATGTATTTCAATGTGTTTATAAATGTACAAATAAAATCCTACTTAATCAATTTTAATGACTAATCTTATTTACATTGTTTTTATTTGGTTTAATATCCAAAATTTTTTTGTCATTATCATAACGTTTCGGCTTTTGTGTTTTCTGACTTTCTTCTTCTGTCTGTCGTTTCAGGTAACCTTCAGGTAATTTCGAACGGAACTTTATTAATTTACAGCCATTGATTGTTCTCGTTCTGCTTCCCTTGTCTAGAGATGTCTCATCTTGCTCTTCTGAGTTTTATTCGGTTATTGATAGTTATGTATTTGTTTAGGTTTGAATCTCTACTGACCAAGAGATTATAATAATGAAGAGCTACAATAGCAATGCTATCAAATTCACTAACCAACACTTTAATCCAGTAAATTATTCAATTTTTTAACCTGTGCTATTATTATTATGTCATTTTTCATCATATTTCGATTTCTGCTTTGGTCTCACTACCAACCAAGTCTGCGGGGAGACCTAAGGCAGGTAGTGGCGTGTTGTTATGGCTCCATTTCATGTTTTTCTATCTTCCCTATCATCCCCAGCATTACATAGATAAAGTTTTCCTTAGTGTGTGGGCTGTACTTAATAAGACAATTTTTTGTATATCTCTTAAGCTGGGGTTTCCAGGGATTCTTTCAATGTGTTGTTTTGTTCCATTTTTTATCATTCCAAGTGCACCTACTATCACTGGCACAAATCTTGTTTTCAATTTCCACATTTTTTCTATTTCAATTTCCAGGTCTTTATATTTTGACAGTTTTTCAAATTCCTTTGATTGCTATGTTACAATCCGCTGGACAAGCCATATCAATTAATAGACAAGTTTTCTCCTTCTGGTTTTTAACAATAATGTCTGGCCTGTTTGCTTCAATTTTTCTGTCTGTGTAGATGGTGTAATCCCATAGAATGGTTACTTCTTCTATTTCTGTAACCGGTGCTGGGTGATGTTCATACCAGTGTTTGTTTACAGCTTTTCCATAATGTTTGCACATTGCCCAATGTAAATATTGCCCAACTCTATCGTGGCGATTTTTATATTCATTTGGGGCAAGCACAGAACAGCCTGAGATTAGGTGGTCTATTGTTTCTTGGTGTTTATCACAAAACCTGCATTTTGGATCCATATTATTATGCATAATATTTGCCTGAAAGTTTCTAGTGAAAAGACTTTGGTCTTGTGCTGCAAGAATAAAGCCTTCAGTTTCAGACTTTAATCCAGATGCACGTAACCATCGATGAGTATTAACTTTGTCAACATTGGATTTATTGGCACGTTCTGGATATTGGCCATGCAGAGGTTTGTCTTGCCAGCGCTGTTTCATCTGTTCAAGAGCTTTATCTTTGGCTTTCATTTTCATATTTTTTGCCGCAATAGTTGGTTCTTGGCTTCTGTTTTGCTTTTCTACAGAATCTACTAACTGTAAATCTTGTTTGTATTTACTGCCTTCTTTTATTATTGAATATTTTTTCTTTATTTCTTCATGTTGTCTTACTAATTGTATCATCCAATCCTTTGTTGTTTCTATGTATGTTAGTAAGCCAATAGTTGTTGTATTGTATGACAATTCCAACTGAATAAGACCTCTTCCACCTTCTTTACGGGGTATGTATAGACGGTCTACATCACCCTTTGGATGATGCATCTTATGCTTAGAAAGAAGCTTTCTTGTTTTAGCATCCATTCGCCTGATGTCATTTAGAGTCCAGTTTAAGATGTTAAAGCTATATTGGACAACTGGGATTGCAAGGCTATTAATGGCCATAACTCTGTTCTGTGAATTTAATTCAGTTTTTAATATCATCTATAGTACTCTTTACGCACTATTTCTTTCATTTTTTTATGGTGAATGTTTTCGCTCTCAATTACACCTAGGTATTTATAAGCTTCTTCTGGTTTCAATTCTTTTATTGTTACAGCAGGGTCTAAGCTAATTGAGGATGTTTCTTGTATTGATCCACGTAAAACTGTAGCTTTAGCACATTTATTCAAATTAAATTTCATTCCAATGTCTTCGCTGAAGCATTTTACAGTTTGCAGAAGACCTTCCAGCTCATTATCATTCTTAGCATATAACTTTAAGTCATCCATGTAAAATAGATGGCTTATTTTCTTTTGTCCTATTTTATAACCACATTCTGTCTTATTAAGTTGACTGGTTAGTGCTATTAATGATATGCAGAATAGTAAGGGACATAAAGAATCACCTTGAAATATACCTCTTTTGATGTTTATTTCATCAGACTTATAGGTTCCATTTATATGATTGAGGTAAAGGGTTGTTTTCCATATAGACATGCACTGTTTGATGAAATTGATGATGACGGGCGATATCTTGTATATATTTAAAGTCTTTAAAATCCAGTCATGTGGCACACTATCGAATGCCTTTCGATAATCTATCCAGGCAGTACTAAGATTTTTCTTTGTACTGTAGCAGTTTTCCAGGATCATTTTGTTAATTAGCAATTGGTCTTTACAACCATAACAGCCACGTTTGCACCCTTTTTGTTCAAGCGGTATCATGTCATTTCTTTCTAAGAATAAATATGTCTGTTTTGTTAAAATAGATGTTAATAGTTTATATGTTGTCGGAAGACATGTAATTGGTCTGTAGTTTTTCGGGTTGTTTGTGTCACCATTCTTGGGTAGAAGAAATGTAATTCCTTTGGTCATCCATGCAGGAATTTTAGTGGGATCGTCAACCATTTCTTGAAGTTCTTTGGCTAGTTTTTTATGTGCTGCATTTAAATAATATAGCCAAAAGTTAGGAATTTTATCTATACCTGGGAATTTCCAATTGTGTGCTTTTTTTAGTGCAAATTTAACATCATCTTCTGTAATTCCAGACCATGTCTGTTCTGGTTTATTTTTCATTCGTTCTATCTCTTGCGCAATCCAATGTACTTCCTTGCTATGTTCTTTAGGGCAAGCCCATATCTTTTCCCAGAACTGTGTGACTTCTTCCATTCTGGGGGGGGGGGACTGTCACTTCAATTCTTTTTTTACCTATTTCCCTGTAAAATCTCTTTGTATCAGTCTGAAAAATCTTGTTTTGTCTGTAAAATCTTGCTCTTTTTTCATAGCGTCTTATTCTTTGAGCCTTCAGTTGGATTTTTTGCTTTATTTTTTCTTTATTTGATAAGACTTCATTTTCATTCCTAATGTTATATTTTCTTTCGGCTCTTCTGCTTTTCCTAGTTCTTACATTTATTCCTCTACTCAGTTCATCCAGTACTGATAGTTCACTTCTAAGTTGTTCGATTTCTTTTTCTATTTTTCTTTTCCAAGGTGGATCTTCACGTCTGCGAGACTGCCTTGTTTTTATTTTGATATTCAATTTTTTTGTTGCTGCAGTTGCTGATGCATATATTACTTCGTTGAGATTTGTATGAGTGTCTTCATCTAGTATTAATTTCAGTGCTGCATTGTAGAGTTTAATAGTTCGGAGGTTATGTTTTGTTGGTTGTAATTTTGGGAGCTGTTCACGTTCCTCCATTGTAATATTTTGTATTTGACTTAGATGGTTTTTTATTTCTATCTTGGCTTCCTGTATATTGTTCTTATTTTCCGCCAAATAATTATCTTCGATGTGTTCTGAACTCGTTTTATTTTTGTCTTTTAACTGACTCAGATCACACCTTTATTATTATTATTATTATTATTATTATTATTATTATTATTATTATTATTATTTACGTACTTCCTTGATTTAGTGCAGCATCAGGCTAAATTGGAATAAAAAAGATACTGTTTCGTCAGGCATACAATGAGAGAGGTTCGCCTACCTGCCTTCAGGTTCCCGTGTTTGAACGCCAACTGCTGACACCTGTGGGGTTTTGTTATGACTTGCCAGTGTCAAATTCACTGATCAAAGATAAACAAGTCCTGATCGACCAAATAGAACACAAAATAGTTACAATTAATATTATTTGCATTTTTTTAATCATATCGCCCCGAGCAAGGCGGTCACGCCACTGATGCGCAGGGGGCTACGTAAGAGTGACAAGATTGGAAAAGAAAAAGCCGGAAACCATATCCTAAACAGGGAACAAGGAATGAGCCTCTTCACCTGTTCAATAGACGTATAATCAAGTCTTATTTTGGTCAATCGCAGTGCAGTAACTGACTTCAAAATTCTGAATCTTCATCAATCTCTTCTGCATTCTCGTTGATTAAGATAGTTGTTTGCTTTATCTCAATTCTTCCTACGTACACTCGCAAACTGTTCCAACCTATTTTAGCAAAGGACTTCACTACGATTCTTCACGCAGAAATAATTATAAGCATGATAATGAACGTTTTATTCCAAAGGTCTTGACAGGTTCTTGATAATTATCTATTTTCTCATCTCTTTTCAATTTCCATGTGTTCCGCATCCAGTATTTACCTTTCATTATTTACTAGCCAGCATTTGATCGCCTGTGACAAACGCTTTTCTTTAATCTTCTCTAATTTCGTTTCATTTTCAAACTAATATTCTCCTCCTTGATGCTTTCCCGACTACTTCTCTGAACAAATCGTCAAATAAATCTTACAATTTCAAACAATATTTTGAAATTGTTTTTTATTCAATTGCTGCGAATTCAGCTTTCAAAATCTAATCATTTCCCAATGCTCATCTTTTTCCGCGTAACCGCATAAAACCTTAGTGCCATTAACATCTGACTTTCTATTAGTGGCGAGAATAAGCATAGAATTACAGTTATAACCTATCATCTATCTTCACTAATAGACCAGATCTTAAGGCAGTTTATACAAACCTGGACGATAACATACAGTGATTAAAATTGGGATATTGCTGTTCCACCATCAAAGGTTTGAAGCAATAAAACGTCGCATAAGAACTTTGATTGTTTTCGGTGAGAGTTAATCATAATTATTGATGCCTCGGACATTATAAATACTGAAATTTCGAAGTGGTTTGAGATGATTGCGGTCAATGGCAAAATCGGAAACGTTGCAGAAGACTGTACTCCTTGGGAATGTGTATATACTCCGAAGAGTTCTCGAATCATGATAAAAATGTACCATCTCAGTCCACTGGTTGCGGACAACCGGTACTTTGGTTCAATCCCCAGTAGAGTTTGTAAATAATAATAATTAATAGAATTAAAATTGTTCATGTTGTAGTTGGAGATTTGGGTCTGACAAAGAAAGGAATTCAAAAACAAATCAACCAAATCCCTGGTACACTATCTCCCCAGGAATTTTTTTTTTAAATCTTTCTAACAAACACCTGCCTGCGAAGACCTTTATTTCAGTTTTCTTGTTAATAGCTGTCTTTCTTTTAATTAAGTGGAAACTGTTGTGAATGCAGAATTAAAAGTAACATTATTCTCTTCATGTTTATAATTTTGCAATTCAGTGTGAAATTTTAAGTTCGACCAATAGGAAAAAGAATTGATCCCATACTGAAAGAAAAATACGAAGCCAAATTTCGCGATCCGATGTTAAATTTATTTTCTAACTAATGAAGGGAAGCGATTTTAAAAAATGAGAGAAAACTTAACAAGCCTATGTAAAAAGTGAATCGGTATAAAAGGAAAGAAAGCCGAATCGATCAGTCAGATGGAGGCAGCGATATCATACACCGGTAAAATGTGACAAAAACTTCAAACCACTGACCTGGACATAAAGTCCCGTCACACATTCGTTCTCCTTCTCATGTGATATTTTCTTTTACTTCTTCTTCTTCTTTCTCACCATTCTCGCCGTCAATAAAGAAGAAGACAACAACAACAAGATACTTCAATTGACTCCTAAAAATTAACGTTACGGTAAGTACAATTTAGCTTTTATTGCTTTACCTTCCTTTTCACTTTCTTGCCGGTCATAAAAATGAAAGGAACACAGACTTTATTAGTAAACTGTTAATCTTTCGGCATAAGCACATTCGGCTACTTACAAATAGAATTGCTACCCACAACTACAAGCTCTGAATTCAATTAACTCCTTACTACTATTTCTCATTGAACAGTTAACTCCTACAAATTGATGTTATTCTGTTCTTTTAATAAAATTCTACTTTAACATATAAACAAAATTCGTTTATTCTTCCAGCCTTCAACCTTCTGATGATCACGAATAACCCCTAAGCTGTGGGGAGTGTCGGCTATGTTTGTGAAATGGCCTTGTACCAGATATGGCTGGCTGTTCCTATTCCAAAACAACAAAATATCACATCATTCACTTGCCTTAAGTCATTGTTTATGACCTAGCATGTGGTTATAAAACAATTATAGGGCAATAATAATAAAAATAATAATCACCTAGGCCAGCCCAGAAGGCCAAATCTGTTAGTTGCAGTCAAGAAGAAAACATGCTAATTATTGTATATATAAGCTCTTGGAAAGGGAAAAAGAACTTTTTTTAATCATTTCACTCCAAGTAAGGTGTAACCGCCAGTAGTACGCAGATGCTTACAGTGAGACAAAAATAACTTGGTGCAAGTTGGCATTGAGGAAAGGAGAAAAGATAAAGGGGATTCAAAAAGATAGAAGATCGCAATTGCATTTATATTTTTAGAGATTTTAGCTATTAGGGAAACAAGTAAACGGAAGGGTGTTCCACGGATAAGAAGTGCGAGAAAAGAAACTGTTCTAGTAGAAGCAGGGGTTACATTTAGCTATTTCAACGATACCAATCTAGAAGCATGCTTAAATTCACGTGGTCGGAGCACCAAGGAAAAATCTTGTCAGAGCAGTTGCCATGAAAAGATTTGTAGAAATGATACAGTGAAGCTACCTCACATCGGTGAGAAAGTGAACGAAGTCGAGATGCCAGTTCAAGACCGATTACATTGCAGATAAGTATCGTTCTTGGTGAGGAACCTGTGAAACATGGGCATAACACATTTGCCAGTCCAACACTAGGAATAGTCAGGAAGAGACTTGAAAAACAGAATGAATAAACTGGAAATCAAAAAGAAGTTTCGAAACCATTCCAGACAACAGCATTACTGCAAACAACTAGAACATGGAGAAGCATGCTGGAATGTTAAGGAGATTTACTTTTGCTTAATCTCCAGTATAATCCCCACCAGATAATCCTAGCATGAACACTCAAATAATAATAATAATAATAATAATAATAATAATAATAATAATAATAATAATCCCATGACAGCATATCGTTCTAAAACAGAAAAATGCATAGCATCGTTTGAAAAAGACATGATCATTTGTCATATTTGATAAATTCATTTCAAAGTACGAATTGCGTTAAGCCTCTATAATGGAAGACATGTATAACGTTTTAGTGAGAAATTACATTCAGAAAAGAAAAAGAAAAATGTCGTATATTTTACGGTTGCGCGTTGCCATCTAATTCAGAAACACTCGAAGAAATTTGGGCAATTAGGGTAAAATAATAATAATAATAATAATAATAATAATAATAATAATTAATTAATTAATTAATTAATTAAAATATTAAGTAAATGGTAACTGCGGATCAGCTTACTTGGGATCATTCAAGATAATGCGCATCACAGGGTTCGAATGAAAATGGATTCTTCAGTAAATCCTAGGGAAGTGATCCGGCAAGAATTGTCGATTATAATACAAACAGTGGAGATAAAGTATACGGAATTTGAATCAATGAGAAAACAAAACCAACTTGAAATACTAG
The DNA here is from genome assembly GCA_037127315.1 of Ascarosepion bandense. Taxonomy (NCBI): domain Eukaryota; kingdom Metazoa; phylum Mollusca; class Cephalopoda; order Sepiida; family Sepiidae; genus Ascarosepion; species Ascarosepion bandense. Next base: position 1,980,327 of record JBBBDQ010001752.1, read on the forward strand.
AAAAGCTTGATTCGCACCGGGAAGATATTTAAATAATCCGTAACCTCTGCTGAGAACACTCAGCCTGCATGCGGAAAGAGGAGTTCAGTGAATACATACAACTAGAAAGTGGATTAAGACAATGATGTGAACTTATTCAACCAGTACGGTGATATTTTTGCAGGTTATTTACAAACAAAAAATATTATTAGACTGTAACAATTATTTGGAAATAATAATGATTTACAAATAAACGTTCTACTAATTAATCCATAACTGAGGTAAATGAGGTGGATTTCTACCTTGAGTCGAACTGAAGAAGCTATTTAAAGCGTGACAATCTTACCGATTGTAGTAAAAGTACTGGAAACAGGCTGAGGGATAATATTAGAGGAATAGTCGAGACGATTCATATAACAACACTAATGAAAACAAGCCGACTACTGAGGAAAGTTCGTGTGTATTAAACAGATAAGCAGTCTGTTAATTTTCAGTGTATGATATCGATTATTGGCTATTTGTTTTTAGGGCTTATCAACCTTTTGCAGATTGTTTAAAGCTAGAAATTACTTTTGGATTGTAAAGATTTTAGAGAGATAATAATGATTACTGGTACAAGTTTTACGAATTTAACCCATAGGTGGGGGAAGAAGGAGTCATACCGTTCCCAACGGTATTTGTGTTATATACCCTTATTGAGTATGGTATATTTTGTTACTGCAAAATTGCTACCGTCTTGACATCAATGACGAACAGCAACACGTATTTATAAAAGTATATAATTGTTTTTATTTTTTTTTCTTAGGTGACGTGGTGTAAAGTAGAGGTTGGTTGGAGAGTTAGCACACACGCATACGAGGACAGTTGACTGGGAGGGTTCATCTTTTTTTCTCTCTCATCTGTCTCTTATATAATCGAGTTTTGTTTGGCTATGTCATTTTCCGCCTTGCATAATTCTCTGACTTCGACTACACTGTTTATCAAAATAAAATTTCGCCTGTCACTCAGCGCCTGTATTCCTGGCTTTTCAGAACAATATTTATCTTCTTTTAAAATTATCTAGCTTTGCATTACATTTCTGAACAAAATTATACACCACAGTAAGAAAATATATAACTTTTGTGCGTAAGTGAAAACAACGAACCCGAATGGTTTTGGAACTCCGCTCTCCGATTTCCGTTTCCTCGCCGTTATCCATTACACCACCTGCACATCTAAGCTTACAGCACCTGGTATTCCCAAGTGGTCACGAGTGGGAATATACTGGCCAGGCTCAATGTTGCTTAACTTCGGTGATCGTACAGAAACCGCTTTTTCAATGCGTTATGGCCATAAGCCCTAATAAAACTAGATTTTCCAACAGTATTTATTATTCTAACAATATAGGATACGCGGATGACATATCGTTGAAGGCAGACTCAGAATGGAAACGAGAACTCTTTGTAGTAATGGAAAGCAAGAAGGAAAGACTAACTGTAATTGGAATGAGAGTAGTGACGACATCTACCTTGAATCTATTATAAAATTTACAATGAAAATATCCTCGGTATATGGAGCAATTATAACAAATTTATTACCGATGAAAAGGAAATTGCACACGCGATATATTTCGCTAACAATACTCTTGGCTGGTATTTTTTTCTTTTATAATCATTTCACCTCAAGCAAGGCAATACTAGCACTGTTGCGCAGGGGGCTACATAAAAGGAGAATGAATAGTTACATAGGAGGAGAGTGAAGAGAAAAAGTAACCGATTCCAGAGGTTGTCAGAGAATAGGCAAGAGAAGAATGGGAATACTGGTGGTAAGAGAGGTGCGTGAGTGTAGAGTGAAAAAAAGAGAACAAGATTCAGTGGGTAAGGATAAGAGAAGTATGGGAGTCAAGGGGATAAGAGATGGCAATTGACGTTGCATTTAAACTCTTCCGGAAAGCAAGTATACGGAAGGGATTTCCGCAGGCGGGAAGTGCGAGAAAAATAGCAGGTAATAGTAGAAGTGGCTGCTGCATTTGTTTGTTTTGACAGCAAAAGGGTGGGACCTAGTTGCCAGTTTGGTTGCTCGAATTAATTTTTGCAGAGGGGGCACGAGGGAGCTAAGCTTGTCGGAACAGAAGCTATGAAAATATTTGTAGAAGAGACAGATGGAAGCCACATCCCGTCGGTGAGAAATTGGCTAGAAACGGGATCGATTACATTGCAGATTCTCTTCTGGATTCTCTCGAGAACACCAAGATGAATAGCAGGCGCGCCTAACCAGCTATGACAAGTATACCACCGTATGATGTTACAAAGAAAAATTATTGACCTTAAAACATGTCATGTTCTTGAATAACGTCGTCAGATCTGGATTTTCATGCATAGTTTTCAGCTCTTTCAGAAATGTCGAATCCGCCATTTTCTCGCATCAGTGATTAAAAACAGCTTCAACATTTTTTTTAATCATATCACCCAGAGCAAGGCGGTAACGCCACTGATGCGCAGGGGACTACGTAAGAGTGAAAAGATTGGAAAAGAGAAAGCCGGAAACCACATCCTAAACAGGGAACAAGGGATGAACCTCTTCACCTGTTCAATAGACGTGGGTGAAGTGTGAACCGGGCGATAGTTTAGTCTATCTACTCCAATTGAAAAAAAAGAAAAAAAGAAAAGAGTGAAAAGATTAGAAAAGAGAAAGCCGGAAACCACATCCTAAACAGGGAACAAGGGATGGGCCTCTTCACCTGTTCAATAGACGTGGGTGGAGTGCGAACCGGGCGATAGTTTAGTCTATCTACTCCAATATACTGACAACCATTTTAGTAAAAAAATCTAATTCCTCAGATTCGGACTACAAAATTACAAAGAGCTACATCACACCAAACAACGAAAATCATATCAATATTTGTCTATATTTCTGAGGTGAAGTATTGTAATTAGTTATGCTGCTTACATTGTTCGGACTGTTGTTCTCATCCTTGTTGCTATATCCGGCCATTGTACGCTCTGACCTTCTTTAGGTGACTGGAATTTCAAAATGAACCCTTTATTTAAGGAAAATAAGAAACGGAAAATATGGAACGGAAATCCGAAGACTCAGAGAAATAAAGAAAGTGTCTTTCAGAAAGTAAGCACAGTAATACAAGATAGAAAAAAAATCGATAGAAACAAAGAAAAGTGTGATGAACTATATATGCAATGTGTAATCTAAATCTAAACTTATTTATAAATGAAACTTTGCCTCTGTGTGTGTGTGTGTGTGTGTGTGTGTGTGTGTGTGTGTGTCTGTTACCTATAGACTCCGAAACAGCTGAACCGATTTTCTTGAAAATTTACACAGTTGTACTATAAATGTCTGCGAGTGTTCTTAGCTACGTTTTGTGTTGAGTTATACCCGATAAATATCGAAAATCGATAATCGAAGAAATCGGGTTATAGAAGGAGTGGTCCGATTTTAATCAAATTTGATACACTCATAGACAAAGACATAAGAAATGATATTCAGAAGTTTCAAGGTTGCAGTTCTCACAATAGTGCAGGAAATTAATAATATATATATATATATATATATATATATATATATATATATATATATAAGGCAAGATGTTTGTGTGTGTGTCTGTTTATCTGCCTGTATGTCTATATCTTTTTCAGCCCTTTTATTTTAGTTTTTGCTTCGGGTTTGGCTCTAAATAGGTATAATTGTAGTTCTTAGTCTCAGCCATGATATCATTTACTCAGAGGACTTATTTAGCCTTCAAAATTCAGTTTACGACGAAAAAAACTTATTTGATATCGATACTAGGAAATCAAAAATTGACTTACATCCATTCATTTTTCTTTCAGTCTACGGTTTCGCTTTAACTGGAAACAGCTATTACTTTTTAGTCTTTCGTGCCAACGTTCAAAGCGTCTGAGCTCCAGGACCATGGATTAGTTTTAAAGCAACGCCGGGCTATACTGCTAGTCTCCTATATAGCAGTGAAAGATGAACAATTTCGTACAGATAAAGAAGGAACTTAAAACGTGAGAGATGTGATTCTATCGATGAATGTTTAGAATAACATGGACTGAACATGTGAGCAAAGTTCCAAGGAAAACAGGAAAAAGAAATTTGACACTTACGATCGAAAATGGTTGAATTGTATGGGACAGATAACGCACGGAGCGAATATCAATTTCGTCACCGGATGAAAAGCACCTAAAGGTAGCTTCGAAACGCCAAAATTTTTGTGTAGTGATACTATGAATTTATAAACCATTGTAACAACTATTACAATATAACGCTCTACGTTTGTATCGAGCACTCTTTATAAAAGAAAATTCATGAAAAGCAGGTTAAAAAACCTACGAGTTCCACAATTTTGTTACAATATATATATATATATATATATATATATATATATTGAGAGAAAAATCCAACATATAAATAAATGGTTATAAATACAGAATTTATTTCACAATATATGAAAACTTTTACATTACCTTCTTCAGGCAGTTAAATATATATATATATATATATATAATGGCTAGCCACTTAATGGCTGGCCACTCATATTTGAGGATACCCATCTACCAATGTAGCTAGCTAATCCCTATTGCAGTTTCCTGCTCAGGCACACTTTGTTTGTTCGGCATCCACAGAGCCCACTTTTGGTTTATGCTGCAGCTATACTGAGTGGACCTTAGCTACAGTTTCTAAAAGAGAGTGAAAGTGAACAACGATGACTTTTAACTTTGTGCTAGCACAATCATCGACGGATTCTCAAAGAGAGCCGTCTACACCATTTCACTTATATATATTTCATGTTTATATATATATATCCAATTTCATGTGTGTTTATATATTTATATATATATATATATATATATATATATATATATATATATATATATATATCCAATTTCATGTTTAAATTTTACTCCAAATCAAATTAAATTATGCATTTAAAAACAGCATTATAATATATAACTACCATGAATAACCGGAGAACCCACAATCCAAATACAAATATATATATATATTATGTATTTAAGTAGCAATCCGTCTTTTATGCAAGTTTCGTTAAAAATGACAGATAATTTGCTATGGTTATATTTAAATATAAGTTCCTCATTATTAGTACTTAGTTTGATATTTTATTGTGATTCAGGTTCGGTCCAGGTACTTTTTACTAATGCCTTATGTTTTTAGATTTCATTATTTAAATGTTATATCATATTTTTAGCTACCGTTATTTTTTGTAAAACAAGGTTTTTCCTGAATGTTGAAGCGTTATTTTAGATAGATAGATAGATAGATAGATAGATAGATAGATAGATAGATAGATAGATAGATAGATAGATAGATAGATAGTGATGTCAAGTCCGTGAACGGCGAGGATAATTCAAAAAGTTTTATTTAAGAAAAGAATATTAAGCGACAGATCTGTATGAAAAGCTCAATGGATATTATCCAGAGCAGTATAATAAAGGAAAATTCAACATATCATCTAAACAGGAACCAACAGGATTTCATGTCTAGGTTGTTAAGACAGGGCAAAAAACGCTTCAACGCATCACATCTCAAAAGTTCAGAGCTCTTCCTTAAGAAAACTCCGAAAACTACATTTGTTGTATGGCCACTTCGGCAAGAAAAAATCTCGCTTCCTCAGCAACGATCAAAATCAATGTGTTGTTTAAAAAATGTATATATTTGGCTCTGTAAATAGATAATACTATTTATATCGAGCCCTTTACCTGGATTATTTTTAATATTAATAAAATTAATATAAATAGAATCTGGTTTGGGGATTTTACCTACAAGTTATTTTGTGACACGATAACTAGGCATATATGTATTTTATTATAATATATTAGAATAGAAAATAGTTTAAAAACATATTTAACAAAAGTGAAAAAGAAGAGGAAATAAATAAATAAATAAATAAATAAATAAACGCTTTTTCTTTTATGAGGAAAATTGTCCTCCGGTAAATATTTGACTCAGTGATAAAGTTCAGCAGGTAGGTTTTCGATGACCCGGTCAAAGGCTGTCCTTTACTGTATCTTGACCACACATTAAGCCTTTTCCGGCGGAAGCCTTATTAAGATAAAAAAAAAAAGATAACTGAAATTTCAGACTTACAGTCGCCGGTGTTTGTCACCGGTGGTCTAAAGCATTTCCGGATTTCCGGATTTCCGGTCAATTTTGGATAAATTTAGGTAATTTTTCCGAGTTAAGACGAGTTAAGTGAAGGGAGTTCAGCCGGGCGCGAGCTTGAAGTAAGGATCTCCGTTCGTCTTGTTTCGTTCAGTTCGGATTTGTTGATCTCCATTAATTAGAGTTAGAGCTGTGTGTCACATTTGCCTGCCCCAACCGAAAAGGCTAACTCTAAACGAATAAAGCATCCTTTCAACTCATCCAAGTTGTGGAAGTTCCTTATAGTCAATCTTGTACCCCCAGCTGTCCGGCCGATGTTTTCTACAAATTTCCGGCAACATCACAGCGTGGAGAACGGCCGCCGGAGAAAATTGTTAGGACGGACCGTTGGGGTGTTACAATTTCATGTTTGGATTCATATATATATATATATATATATATATATATATATATATATATATATTGAGAGGAAAACTCTAGACATAATTAAATGGTTATAAATCCAGAATTTATTCTGGCAGTTGTAAAAATTACAATCTACTTGAAGGACATATAAATATATATGGCAGTATAACGGACAAAGAACTTTGTTGCAGGCTGAGTTCCACACTTTTCTTTTTTCTAGACTAAAATATAATTATTAAATAACAAATACATAGCACTTGTCTACATCGATTTACAAAGTCATTTACTACTCATGCATTTTTTAAAATTAACAACAGATGACCAGAGCCTAATATTTTCGGCGACAACTGATTATTACTTAAAAAAAAAAACAATGAAAATCGTTAAACACATATTTCTGGACCGTACCATAATTGGCAAGAACTTGAAGATCAATATTATTTGGGTCATCTATTGACGGAAACGTTTACAAAGTTCTGAGATGACGGACGATAACATAACAACGTTTTGCGGAATTTTCCGTTAAAGTAACAGACATTATTTCCGGCTATGTTGATTGCTGACGTTCCAACAGAGAGAGACAAAAATCTTCCAGAAATTTGAATAAACAGCATAACTCTGCTCTCAGTTAACAACCGATCACTTACATGAAAAATCATTGGTCAGAAAGCATGTAAGATATGGTTGTAAGGTCTATGATATTTGTAAAATATTAGTTTCCGTAATGCTCACAAGTTAAACTTCGAAATAAATTAACGGCAAATTTTGCTTGTCTGTCCGTATATCTAAAACTCTTCTAATTCTGGCCACACTTGGACTACATAAACATATATCTTTGTAGAATTAGGATGATCCAAAGATTTAAAACCAGCTCTTCATTTCGTTCTTGAACATCCAACATTGAGATTTGTGTCCGGATGAGGAGGGAACAGTAAAAAGTTCAAATGTTAAAGTTACTGAAAAAAAAATTTACAGGTTTTTAAATTTTTTACTTTTATATTGTTTAAAGTAACACAAAATTTTGCGAATTTAAAAAGAATTGTTTTAAATTCAGTTTAAAATATTTCAAAAACTTAGTGAATTGAGAAAATCAATTTTATTTCTTCAAAATGCCAAAGAACCAGAGTTAAAGTGAGAGGTTTTGTGACGAAAGGTTTTGAAGTTCAGCAGAGTTTGTGATTTGAACAACTCGACAGTATTGAGGCTCCACTGAGTTTGTGATTTGAACAACTCGACTTTTTAAAAGTTCCACTGAATTAGTGATTTTAGTGAGTTAAAAGTGTGGCCTTTAAGCTATTATTTCAATAAAATAAAATTAAAATGGGCAAGAGTAGATAATTGAAGTGGTAACGATAAGATTAAGGGTTTCTATTTAAAAACATTCAGCATTTATTGATCGAACAGTTAATGTTAATTGAAGCTATAACATCTTTTTATCAAAACAGTATTTTTAGAGAAAGTTTATAGCCCGGGAAGAATTCGTATAGAGAAGATTACAGAAATAATAAATGAAATTTATAATAGCGGTGTAATACCAGACGACCTAAGCAAGTCGATTTTCATAGCACTACCTAAGAAGCCAGGTTCAAACGGGTGCGAACTCTACCGAACAATCACCTTAATGAATCATATTACAAAACTGATCGTCCGAATCCTGATGAAGCAAACTCAGGCCAGAGATAGAACAGTACTGGTTCGTCAAAGACACTGGAACAAGAAATGCCATACTCATGATTAAGATGCTCTCCGAAAGGGCAATATAAATGAAGAAAGACTTGTACTTATGTTTCATCGATTATGCAAAAGCGTTCGACAAAATACCCTACAAAGAATTAATGGAGATGCTCAGCAGCCTCGACATATTTGGGAAAGACATAAGAATCTCTACTGGCAGAAAACTGCCTGCATACGGAGAGGTAAGGAATTCAGCAGATATACAAAGATAAAAAGAGGTGTAAGACAAGGATGTGCCTTTTCACCGGATCTCTCCAACTTGTACAGCGAGATGTTATACCAGGATTTGTCATAGGAGGCCACAATTTGAACAAAATAAGGTACGCAGGTGATACAGAGCTGATAGTAGACACAGAAAGTAAACTACAAGACCCTACAGAAGGTAGCTGAAGAGATAAACAAAAAAGGACTACAAATAAACTGCAAGAAAACCGAATGCATGGTCATCAACAAAAAGAACAGCCCTAAATGCCAAATACAGGTGGGAATACTACAATCAAGCGGGTACAAAAATTTAAATACCTGGGTAGTGTTCTAACAGAAAACAGAAAATGTGACACAAAGATACGAAGGGGAATTGGCATGGCAAAGGACATGTTCCAGAAGATGAGTAAAGTATTAAGAGACAGGAAGATTTTGCTAGAAACAAAGAAGAGAGTACTGGATTGCTATGTGATGTCAGCTTTTCAAGATAGCAGTGAATCCTGGACAATATCATCAAAGATGAAGGAAAAACTTGAAGCAGCTGAAATGTGGTTCTACAGAAGGATACTGCGAATATCATGAACCGAGCATGTGAGCAATGATGAGGTTTTGGAAAGGATGGAAACAAAAAGAAAATTAATTTTGAGCATCAGGAAGACACAACTAAAGTTCCTGGTACATGCAATGAGGAAGGAGGGCTTGGAGAACCTGATACTAACAAGGCCAGACAGAGGGAAGAAGAGACAGAGGAAAGCAGCGGATAACATATTTGAAGAGCCTGAGCAGGTGGATAACAGAACGGGGGTTGTGTGGTGTAACAGTAAGTGTAAGAGCCACCAGCGATAGGAAGACGTGGAAGACCATGATCGCCTACGCCCTGAAATGACAAGGCAGATAGAAGAAGTAATTCACTTATATAGTTCTTTCTAGTATAGATGAGAGTTTCTTTCTAAATCTTGTTTTCGCTTATGTGGAAAGTTAACATTTTAATTATATCATTATTTTCCCTTCTTGTTACATGAGTTACATATTTTAGTTGTTGTTGTTGTAGCAAAATGTCATGTAGTTTTGGTTTTATTTGATAAAGCTCCTTGTCTGGGATTCAGTAGCGCCAATCTATATGGTCCGATGAATGATTGCCTTCTTTTAAACTTAAAAGATTCATCTGCTTGAAGCCGTTTTTAATCATTGATCCGAGAAAACGGTTGTATACAGATTATAGTTTTTTGTTTGTTTTTTTTAACCGGTATTACCACATGCAAGACAGTAAAGCCACTAAGACACAAATAGTTACACAGTGTGGCAGAATTAGGAACAAAAACGTTAATTGGCTAGCAGAGAAAAGAGTAATTAGAAGGTCAGTAGATAGCGATTGACATTGCATTAAAATGTTTGCATTTTTAAAGTTGGCTAAAAAGCTTGGAGCCGGAAGGGAGTTCCACAAGTGAGAAGTGCGAGAAACAAAACTGTAAATTGATGATATCTCAATGCCAGTCTTCTACTAAACTTAAATGCAAAAAGTCTAGGTACCATAGCGAAGAGCTCGTTTGAACAATTACCGTGAATATTTAAAAAAAAAAAAAAAGCAGTGAGAGACAACCTTACGGTGGTAGGTAAATGACTGAAGTCAATCCGACAGATCAAAACCAATAATATTGCTGATTCTTCTTTGGATTTTATCAAGGAGCTCAAAGTAAATAGCATATGTGACAGCAATATTCTAAGCTTGAACGAATATAGATATGTAAGGTAGATTCCTGAGAGAAAAATTTTCTCGTCCGACACAGTGAACTGACTTTCATAGCAGCCGACCTAGCAATGGATTCACTATAGTCTTTCCACTTCATGCCAGCTAAAAAGGCCCGCCGAGTCACTTTCCTGGATGCTGGCAACAGCAATGCTGATGGAAGGCAAAGAGGGTTTTTTTTTTAGATAAATAATGGAGAGAAGTTTGGAGAAGTTAAAAGTTACAAGCCATCTTTTGCCCCAGATAACGACGGTCTTGAGGTCATTTTGAACATCAGCTGCCATTTAAACCATGTCGGATTGATCAGCCTTACTATCAAAGCAGGAGTAAATGTCGTCAGCGTAGATATCAAGATGAGAGCTGATGTCGTCGGGAAGTTCGTTAATGAAAATTAAAAAACAATGTAGGACTAAGGATGGAGTCCTGGGGGACACCCACGTTAGTACAAAAAGATTTGGAAGAGTCGCCGTTCAGGATAACTTTTATTTCACGATTTGATAGAATATTGCAGGATTTACCATTTCTGAACTAGTTTGACATCATGCATGACATCTATATGCGTTTAGATCTTTCAAGGTTATTTAAGAGTGTACCCTTAGTTTTTAGATCAATATTTTGGTTTTGGAGTATCGTCTAGAGAAAATTATCCCATTTTAAACTGATGTGGCTCTTTGTTATTTAGTAAAGCCCTTTGTTCATGATTTTGTAGCACCCGTTGATAGGGTCTTGTGAAATTAGGAACAAGAATTCACGAGAAATTTTGCAAACAACTTTGAACCGAATATAGTATTAAATGCTCTCAGCATTAAAAAGAAAATGATCTGGTAAATCAGTAAAATGATTACTATTTTTAAAATAAAGGTTTATCAGTTATCTTATCCAGGTTAGAATATCGACTCTCATTGTTCACCGGGAAAGCAAAAGCATTTAAACTGTGTATGTGAATTTTTCAAGATAAACTGAACAACATAATTAATTTGAAACAATAACGTTGGTCGACATCTAACCAATCATTGAACACATTACCACGTTCTTTACCCACAATAAAAAATGCATAATGCAAAATAATTTCGCGGGTCTCAATTTCACTAATATATATTTATTTTGGCTTCAATTTTTTCCAGCATATTTGTCACCTTTGTCGGGCTGTTTTAGCCAACGAAATGATGAACTAAATAAAAGGATACACTATAAATCAGATTATACAATTATAACATTGCCAGTGGTCAGATAATTTTCAATGATACGTGATGAAAGTAATTCAAAAACAAAAGAATATAGTAGTATGTAACAGATTTTCTTGAGATTTTAATGTTCCTTTTTTTTTTTAAATTTCAATAAATAAAAGAATTTACTTTATTTTCCAAAACTACATTCTTGCAAAGTAAAGAACTCTTACGGTCATTTAGTCGTTTTTTTTTTTCTTTCTTTTTTTCATTACTTTTACGGTTTTTCAATAATGTCGATGATGGTGATATAAATAATAAAGGAATTCATTGTACCGTGATTGTTTAAAATCTGTCTACTTGTCAGTCTTTGAAAAAGAAAACATTTTATTCTTTCTAAATATCTGCGCAATGAGGATGTTTGTGTTTTTATTTAAATCAGGAAAGTGGGTTCCACGTGAATTGGCAAGCAAAACATATAACGCCCTAAAGATAACCCCAAGGTTTTTCACAATACATTAAATGCTAGAATATAATTCTGTAAACAATAAAAATTAACTTTTAACTTAATTTCCATTGTTTATCAATACGTTTCTCCATTTCAAACTTAGTGAGACAAAAAATAAAATAATCTTTTTGTTTATTTAAAATCGTCGCTGCAGATAAAAAGTGGGTTTATTATAATTATCCGAGGCATCGAATGATCATGACTCAACCAAAGACAGCCGACAGCATCAGTAGCAAACCCTAACCTTTTGTTGGAGAAAAGTTGATGGAATATAAAAGTAGTTGATGGAATATAAAAGTTGTGTTATATTATGACTCAATGACGCTTAGCGAATCTGTTACTGCCTCGCCTTACTGTCGTCACTCTCGAAGTTTGAGTGGAGTCAGTCAGTTAAGTGCCATACGTGATACACGCTTGGGTGATCATGTCTCGAAAGAGACATTTCTGACTAGGCAGAATATTATCCCGCAGTAGGTTGCCATTGCTTTCTGCAGTAGACTGGTTGCCGACCAAGGCTATAGATAAAGCAATGGCAACCTACTGCGGGATAATATTCTGCCCAGTCAGAAATGTCTATATCGAGACATGATCGCCCAAGCGTGTATCACGTATGGCACTTAAATGACTGAGTTGCTGTTGTATACTCATTTCCTTCCTGGTCCCAACCAGAGACCTAAGGTCAGAAATGACTTCATGACATTTTCCACTGATCATGTTTGTAAAAAAAAAAACTAAGATGACATACATTTTGCATAAATAAAGCCCTACATAAGATGTGAGCTGTACTTGTGAGAACATTTCTTTTTATTCTTTTAAGGTTGTCCCTTCAATGAGTCTATCAAAACTTTTCCAATAAAACCAAGGGCTCCAACTACAACCGGAATTATTGATGTCCTCATGAGACGCATTTTCGAGATTTTCATTTCAGGATCCTTGTATGTTGATAGATTTTTTTTTTTTTGAGATCCTCAAAGACATATTACAATCTGCAGGGACTGCCATGTCAATTATTATTATCATTATTATTATTATTATTATTATTATTATTATTATTATTATTATTATTTTGTCATTTTTCATCATATTTCGATTTCTGCTATGGTCGCACTACCTAACAAGTCGGCGGGAAGACCTTAGGCAGATCGTGGTGTGTGGTTATGGTTCCATTTCTTGTTTTTCTATATCCTCTATTATCCCTAGGGTTACATAGACAAAGTTCTTCTTAGGGTGTGGGCTGTAATTAACAAAACAATTTTTTTGCATATCTCTTAAGCTGGGGTTTCCAGGGATTTTTTCAGTGTGTTGTTTTGTTCCTTTTTTTATCATACCAAATGCACCTACTATCACTCGCACGATTTTTGTTTTCAATTTCCACATTTTTTTTTCTATTTCAATTTCTAGGTCTTTATATTTTGACAGTTTTTCGAATTCCTTGGTTGCTATGCATCATATTATTATTATATTATTATATTACTAGCAGTATAGCCCGGCATTGCTCGGGTGTAATGAAAGCTTTAAAACTAATCCATGGTTGTGGAGCTCAGACTCAGTCTAAAGAATATTTGTGTGAAGTTTGGTGAGAATCGGATAAAAATTGTGGATTTGTATAAAGGACATACAGACAGATAAACAGACACACACAGAAACATCTTGCCTTTTATATATATATATATATATATATATATATATATATATATATATATATTATCGATTTTCTACACTATTGTAAGTACTGCAACCTTGAAACTTCTGAATATCGTTTCTTATGTCTTTTTCTATGAGTGTATCAAATTTGATTAAAATCGGACTCCATCTATAACCCGATTTTTTCGATTATCGATTTTCGATATTTATCGGGGGTACCTTGACACAAAACCTAGCTAAGAACACTCGCAGAGGCTTATAGTACAACTGTGTAAATTTTCAAGAAAATCGGTTCAGCCGTTTCGGAATCTATAGGTAACGGATACACACAGACACATACACACAGACAAAGTTTCATTTATAAATAAGTTTAGATTTAGATAGATAGATTATTAGTATGTCATTTTTCATCATATTTCGATTTCTGCTTTCGTCGCACTACCAACCAAGTCTGCGGGGAGACCTAAGACAGGTCGTGGCGTGTTGTTATGGCCCCATTTCATGTTTTTTCTAACTTCCCTATCATCCCTAGCGTTACATAGATAAAGTTTTCCTTAGTGTGTGGGCTGTACTTAATAAGACAATATTTTTGTATATCTCTTAAGCTGGGGTTTCCAGAGATTCTTCCAATGTGTTGTTTTGTTCCATTTTTTATCATTCCAAGTGCACCTACTATCACTGGCACAACTCTTGTTTTCAATTTCCACATTTTTTCTTTATCAATTTCCAGGTCTTTATATTTTGACAGTTTTTCAAATTCTTTGGTTGCTATGTTACAATCCGCTGGACAAGCCATATCAATTAATAGACAAGTTTTCTCTTTCTGGTTTTTAACAATAATATCTGGCCTATTTGCTTCAATTTTCTGTCTGTGTCGATGGTGTAATCCCATAGAATGGTGACGTCTTATGGTTTAAAGTTGTTAATTTCTACGAAATATTACATTTATCTAGAATCAAGCCAAAGAGGTTTTTCACAATACATTAAATGCTAGAATATAATTCTGTAAACAATAAAAATTAACTTTTAACTTAATTTCCATTGTTTATCAATACGTTTCTCCGATAACGCTCTGTTGTTTGTTTATCAGATCAACAAGAATTTCCTGATTCAATTCGTATCTTCTCTTTTTAGTCAGCTTTAGTTCCTGTTAGTATTTCTAGTTCCGTTACAAATTTGTTAATTGGTTTGCCCTCGCCCTAAAGATAACCCCAAATAGAACACGATGATTGAGATTATCTACTTCCCATCCAAAGAGAATATAAAACCGGAATTTCACTTATCGCAATTATTAACCAAAATGAAACAACTGGCACCGGTACTTGAATTTGTATGGCTTACACCAACTGCGCGAAAACTGGATAAAAAAAGGTCATGGGAAAAAGTTTTGAAAAAATAAAAACGCTAACACTGTGATAATTCATGTTGTTGTTGTTTTCGCTGTCATGGATTTTAATTAATGGTCCAAATGCCTAAAAGAGAAGCTGGTTGAATTAACTTTCAAATGAAAGTTTGAAGAAAAACAGAAAAACATTTCTGTGGGCAACATCAAAGGACAATGCATAAATCTATTATCAATGTATATTATATGATAATATTTGACAAATTCTTTTTTTGAAAGATAGATAGATAGATAGATAGATAGATAGATAGATAGATAGATAGATATAGATAGATAGATAGATAGATAGATAGCTAGATAGATAGATAGATAGATAGATAGATAGATAGATAGATAGATAGATAGATAGATATTATAGATAGATAGATAGATAGATAGATAGATAGATAGATAGATAGATAGATAGATAGATAGATAGATAGATAGATATTAGATAGCATAGATAGATAGATAGATAGATAGATAGATAGATAGATAGATAGATAGATATTAGCTTGCATAGATAGATAGATAGATAGATAGATAGATAGATAGATAGATAGATAGATACTAGCTTAGATAAATAGATATTAGCTTAGCATAGATAGATAGATAGATAGATAGATAGATAGATAGATAGATAGATATAGCTTCAGCTTAGCTTAGCTTAGATAAATAGATATTAGCTTAGCATAGATAGATAGATAGATAGATAGATAGATAGATAGATAGATAGATAGATAGATTAGCTTAGCTTAGCTTAGCTTAGATAAATAGATATTAGCTTAGCTTAGCATAGATAGATAGATAGATAGATAGATAGATAGATAGATAGATAGATAGATAGATAGATGCAAACAGACTACCATACATACATACATAAATGCTTCACTTATATCTTCTTTCCAACTTTGTCTCACGATAATTACCGAAAAAATAGCTGGAAGCATTTCAAAGCGGGGCACTTGCCAACGATAACTCATCAGGACAACGGCGATTCCTCCAACTGTTTTACACCCACTCTAAACAAGTTCATACATACCCACGCATACCTATATCTGAGTCTTTTTTTTAACCATCAGCCTTTCTCTGACACATGTACACGCATAGAGGCAAACATCAAATTGCACACGCTATCGACCAATGTCTACACACATCCGCCCACAATTACACATCAACTAATGTCACTTTACTAATCAGATATTCTCCACATGTGCATAGAAAGGGTAAAGCATGCTGCAGTTCATTGTATTAATATTTGTTTTTATTATTGCGTTGCTCGAAAAATATCTGTAAATTTTTACTCCCTGGAGTCTTGTAATAGCTGAATGTCATTTCTAATTAAAAGAAATATTATTTTTCCCCTTGAAAAGTAGAGAATTAAATCCACTAGCAATGTAAATCTTTTTTCCTGGCCTCTAGCAACAATCACAAACAACCAGCCGACAAAACTTACTTTTGATACTTGAAAGCACGCACAAATGCAGTCAAAGCGCACGTCAAACTAGACAATAAACTTTTTTTCATATTTGTTGTTTACTAAGAGGGCCACAGAAAAAAGGGATTGCGTTGAAAATCTTCGAACATTTATCAATTATTTAACTGCGAATTTTGTATTTCATTTCATTCTCTATTTTCCTTGATTTGTGTTTATTTTGTTTTATTTTGTTTTGGGTTTGTTTTGGGGTTTTTTCTCAAGATTTTAGTCCTCTTTCTCATCTTTTTACTCAGTTTTCTTTCTCTGTTTTTCACCTCGAATTCCGTTATTCTTCGTAATATTGTTGTCTTCTTTTTCCGTTTTTCTTTCTTCTGTATATTTTTATTTTCTTTTTCTTCGTGTTTTTCACGCCATGTTTTTTTGTTCTCTTTTGCTTGTTTTTCTAATTTCGCCATATTTTCTTCCCTTTCATTTTCAAGTTTTTCTTCACCAAATTTTTCTTTCCACTTTTTTCTTGTCTTTCTTCTCCATGTTTTTCTTTCTTTTTTACCTCGTCTTTCTTAAACATGTTTTTTTATCTTCTTTTTTTTCTGGCCTTTCTTTCTTCGCTGTATTTGTTCTTCCGTGCTTTTGGGGGATTTTCTTTTTCATTTTCTCTTCACATTTCTACTTATTTTCTCCTTCAGTTATTTTTTCCTTTTTAAAAAAGAATAAAGGAAATAAAAACAAAGATTTTCTTCATTCTCTCTTTCTATCATTATTTTTTTTTTCAACTTTTCCGCATTTTCTTTTGCACTCAATCTTACTTACTTTCCCTTTTTCCATCTACTCAGTTTGAGATTTAATCCATTTGAAAGTATTAACTAAGTTTAGACATGGCACAAAGCCACCACACAGTGAGGATGGACTCCACCACGAACTTAATGGTTTGAAAAACAAGCTTTTCTAATCTTTATTAAACGGCAAGTGTTGAATATTAAATAAGTTTAGCTTCGACCAATAACAGTTTTCAGTAGATGTGCCGCTAGTGAGGATCAAACATGCTACAGTCTGTATGATTCTCGAGACGAGCTGGTTAAACGTTAGTCTATGTCGAGGTACCCTAAACAATTTTTTATAGCTTGAAATTTCTACCTTCTTTTTCTTCTTCTGTCTTTTCTTCTCTTCAGTTTGTTGTCATTTTCTTCTACTTCTTTTGCCTTGATTTAATTTCTTTTCTTATTCATTGTTCTCTTTCTCCTTCTGCTCCTTTTTTTTTCGTTTTCTTTATTGTTCATCCCCTTTTCCTTTCGTTTTTTTTTTTTTTGTTTTAATTTGTTCTCTTCATTTTTTCTGTATTTTCTTCCCCCATTTTGTTATCCTTTATTCAAGTTGTTTTTCTTCTGCGTTTTATATTTTCCTTGGCTCACTTAAAGCTTTTTCTTTCCCATTGTTCTCTTTTGGTTTATTCTCTCTGTTTTCTTTTCCTTCTTCTCTCTTTTTTCTTCTTTTCTTTCTTCCATATCTTTTCTTTCACATTTTCTCTTTTGGTTTATTCTCTCTGTTTTCTTTTCCTTCTTCTCTCTTTTTTCTTCTTTTCTTTCTTCCATATCTTTTCTTTCCCATTGTTCTCTTTTGGTTTATTCTCTCTGTTTTCTTTTCCTTCTTCTCTCTTTTTTCTTCTTTTCTTTCTTCCATATCTTTTCTTTCACATTGTTCTCTTTTGATTCTTTTTCCAACTTTTCTTTCTCATCCTCACACCCAATTTTTTTCTTTTGTTCTTTTCACTCTCTATTCTCTCACTCACATGCTTCCTCTCTATCCGGTTCTTCCTTCTCTGCATGAACACACTCTCTCTCTCTCTCTCTCTCTCTCTCTCTCTCTCTCTCTCTCTCTCTTATCATTTATTCCTATTCCTTTCTATAGTTCGGCTTACCAATACTTTTACTTTTCATTTGTTTTTTTATGAATTATAAAACTTGCTATCATTTTTTCTTTCTTTTCTAACTTAACTTTTACTTCAATTTTCATTTCTCCTTCTCCCTCTTCTTTACACTTACCTCTCTTTCTTTTCCCTTCTTTCTCTATATCTCTCTCTCTTTCTTTCTCTCTCTCTCTCTCTCTCTCTCTCTCTCTCTCTCTCTCTCTCTCACTTCCTTATTTTTATGTTCCCTTTTTTTATTTTTTCTTATTCTTTTCGCGTGTTTTTTTTATTTTACATACTTTTCTGTTGTGATTTTTGGCTTTCTTTTTTGTCGGGAGTTAGGGAAGGGCAATTCACCTCTTCCTCTATTTGAATCAACCTTTCCTTCTTACGATACGAAATCTAAACAAATAAAATCAAATAAAAACAGCAATAGTGAATAAAATACAACGTGGAAAAAAATCGACAATCGACAAAACCAGATATGCACTTGACAAGTACATCCTCAAATGGAACATAAAAAAGATAACCAATAGAATAGATTCGCGCGCTTTCTTTCTTTCTCTCTCTCTCTCTCTCTCTCTCTCTCTCTCTCTCTCTCTCTCACAGACACACACACACACACATACATACACACACGCACGCGTATATATATATATATATATATATATATATATATATGAGAATTAAATTATACATTTTATTTCAGAGCATGTAAGACGCACTTTTGTTCAAAATTTGAGCCTTAAAATCACTCTCTCATCCTACACGTTGAAGGTCAGGTTTGTGATTAAGTTTGATGCAATATCCCTCAGGGTTAATTGCTTGGTTGCTTGGTTGGGTGATTGTTTGATTTGGTTGGTTTGTTTTGTTTAGTAGGTATATCAACCTTTATAGGTTATTTAATGCCAAAATCTAAATATTTAGTACGCAACTTTTTGCAGGGAAGAGGTTATGATAGTTTTAGTGATACGAATTCTACTAATTAACCCATAGGCTGGGGAAGAAGAGATAGATTCATACCTTTCCCAAGCGTATTAGTGCATAAGTGAATATAACGAACCCAACTTTAATTAGAACTCTGCTCACCAATTTATGATTCCGAGCCATTATCCATTACACGACCCGTACATCCAAGCTTACAGTACCTCGTATTCCCGTTCCCCTAGTTGGAGCTGATACTAAAAAATTCGCTTAATTTTAATTTTGTCAAGATACTTCTTGCTAAAATTAAGACGCGTCCTCTATAATAACGATGGTCCTGGGCATAACAGTAAACTGTGTCCGGCAGCAAGGCTTCTGATTGGGAGGTTGTGAGGAGCATGGAACCACCTCTTAATTGTTGTTGTTCCTAGGTCCACCCTGACCCGGAGTTGGGTCCACCCGACCCGGAGTTAGGGTCCACCCTGACCCGGAGTTAGGGTCCACCCTGACCCTGTTAGAGACCCAGCTATGGGGGTCAAAACATTATGAAAGTATAAAAAATACACCTTTATAGAAATATATACATAACTAGTTTTTCTAAAGTAAAAAAGAATAAAAACAAAAAAAATTTCATTAAAATCTGACTTTCTAAATCAACTTTCTCACTTTAACCGAACATTAAAAAATCCCTTAAAACCCCACCTTTTTGGCATTAAATAACCCACAGAGGTTGATATGTCGTTAAACAAAACTCAAACGCAAAACTATAATGACGATACTGAAGAAAATGATAGATGAGAATATATACATACATATGAGCGATGAATACGGAGGGCAATCAATATGTTCGTAGCCTGATACAGTTATTAGCTTAATTTTAATCCGAGATTTCCGCAGATTCATTTTATGTGTGAAAAGTATTGAGTGCATTGACAAAAGATATATTTGATGTGTCAACTTTCTTTTTATTGCTTTACTTACGCGGATAAGAACACTCGATAAAAAGAATAATCATGATAAGAAAGAAACCTTGAAGTAGTGACTAACTAGCTAGTCTCGTACTGAAGTGATCCGATCCTCACTAGGTGCCACGATGTAGCTCTGTTGCGACAATTCATTTGGTGCATCGCATTATTTAAGGTCCAATGAGTCAGTCACGCAGATAATTATTAATGAGAATTAAGTTCGATCCTCACTAGACGACCCATCACGATCACGAATCCTGAAATCCATCAGGGTCACCACATATATAGCAACTGTACAAGTAGTAGGTGTATCTATAGAAGATTGTTTGTCGGGGTCCACCCCTCTTTAAGTAGTTTTTGAATTCAGAGTTTTTTTCTTATTTGACTAGCTGCCAACCAAGGCAAGTGAGCCTAGTCTATCTTTCTCTTTAATCTATAGTACGATTCATGCCTTTTCCAATGGAAATGGCACGAAATAGTCAGGATTTGATCTCGGCTCGCCGATAAACGTTACGGTACACACGCATCGATGACTGCACCAATAGCAAGCTCAGTTAAGTATATATAGGTAATAACAGACTGAGATAGATAGATAGATAGATAGATAGATAGATAGATAGATAGATAGATAGATAGATAGCAGGGATATTTTTTTTGTTTTGTTATATTTTGTTCTTTCTTTTATTTATTTCTTTTTATCTTCTTACTTCCCTTCCAATTTCTGTTTTCTTTTCCTTTATTTTAAAATCAACAAAACAATTTTAAACAAAATCATTTTAACTTTCTATTCAATTTCTTCCAATCCGCTCTTCCCGAAATCAATATTTTCTGTCATTGCATCTTTGTCTCACAACACATCTTCATTCAATCAAGCAAACTTTGGTTTTATGAAAAACTAAATTATTTTACCGCATTACATTAATGTTCTTAGCGTACCGATAAAAAAATTTGCATGTTTTACTCAGTAAATATCTATTTCTCAAACATAAATTCTTTATTTGTCAATGCACTTAATTCAATAAGGAATATTCAACGTATGCGTCGAACATTAAAGAGTAAAAATTCTAATAAATATTTAGCTAATAACTACAGGACAGGCTACAGACATATTGATCTAACATCGTGTATTTATATATACATATATATTGATGTACGTACGTAAAATAGGAAGATTAAGTAAAGCGTTACAAACACACGTACTAACACACACACGTCGATAATGTTGGATAAGAAATATTTTTAAAAAATGACTGTTGACGTTTCGGTGAAGGAACTGAAGCTAGCAGATATAAATTCGTAGAAGTTCCAAGGAGAAACGCGCTTTCCTTAAATATGTCATTCAAACCCCGGCCCGTCGGGCTGGTCTCCAAGGCCGAAATGGTAGAGGCACACATGGTCCCAAAAAGTGGTTTCCCTAATGGAAAAAAGGGATCCAGATTCGGTTCTTGCTGGGGGGGGGGGGGCACAATTTTTTAGTAGGACTTTTCGATCTATGCCGGTTGTTATCAAGTTCATTTTTAGTAAAATAATCACACGCACACACGCGCGAGCATGCACACACATACACACACACAACTGCGCATAGTCATACCGACTTAGAAGTTTCGTAAATGTACCATTCGGGCTTAATTTATGTCGATATCGAGCACTATATGACAAAAAACATGCTTGCCAAAATATCTTTTTATCAGTAAATGCCTGAAAAATCAACAATCTTAGATCTAAGCGTCATCACTACTCAACACTATATATATATATATATATATATATATATATATATATATATATATATGGGGGGGAACAAATGTATGACAAATTGGGAAAAGTTTTTGCTACGCATTTCGTTCTTTAGGACTTAATTAGACTATATTTGTTACGTTGGTGCTACTATACATGTGCACGAACGAAGGATGATGTGAATTTTAAATTAAAATACATACATACATACATAAAAAATTTATATATATATATATATATAATTTTTTTTTTTTGGGGGGGGGGCTATTTTTCCATCACATTTCTTATTAGATGTCCCACTCTGTCATAATAGAAGATTTGCCAAGAATGGAGATAAAGACAGAACGGAAATTTACTGGAGATGATCTTGCAATCAAGGCACTCTCTAAACATTTTTGTCTCAGTGAAATATTTCTTCTTTGATCAGAGTTGCATCTATGTCGAATTATGTGGTCAGCCTCGTTATGGTGAACAACTAATGCATTTGACGTGTTGTTTTGTAAAATGTCTCTTTTGTGTTCATATAAGTTTTTCTTTAGATTCCTTAAGGTTTCTTCTATATATATTTTGTGACAATTATTACGCAAGTTTGGAAACGGCGTGCTGTACTTCCTGGCAAGAATTTCTAATGGGAACATTTCGGTTTGTTTAGGTGTCAATCTGAGGACAATGCAGATTATTAGGAAAGAGTTGAATGATTACAAATGCACAGAAGTTCGGAAAACTCACTGTGATCCTTCTGATAAGAAAATAACTGCTAAAATTGTTGGTAAAGGCCGCTGACTTAAAACGGAGGCCTATATCAAGTGCCTTGAAAATTTAGTGCTGTCCTGGGTTAAGAAGTTGGTTACTGGAAGATTCTGTGTCTGGCAATTGAACTCTGCATCATAAAACAACAAGCAGGAGAACCCAGTGATGTCTGTCAGATAATTTCTGCGACCACATCATCCCTTAACTCTGGACCCTAACTCCCTAGACTGCAACCCCTTGATTATGATGTGTGGAGCGCAGTTGAGGAAAAAACCGACAAAACACCTTGTAACTCCAAAAATTAACTGAAAGCAAGAATTATGGCAGCATTCAACTTCTTAAACAAGGTGACCGTCCAAATTAGATGCAGGAGATTCCGAAGTTGTCTGAAGGAAGTAGTTAAAGCCAAATTTTATTCAATAAATTTACCCTTTAGTGTTTCAGGAAATGTAAGAGAATGTTGAGGATACACTTTCGTCCTCTGTTAAAGAGGACGCAAGTGCGACACAGAGATCCGAGGGCGTATTGGTATGGCCAAGGACGCATTCCAAATGCTTAGTAGAGTATTGATCGACAGGAAAATTTTGTTCGAAACAAAGAAAAGAGAACTGGCCAGTTATATAATATATGCCCTCCTATATGGCAGCAAATGCTGGAAAACTTCCTCAAAGATGAAGGAAAAACATGAAACAACAGAAATATGGTTCTACAGAAGGATGCTGAGGACCAAACACGTGAGCAACGACAAGATTTTGGGGAGAATGAAAACGAAAAGGAAACTAATACTTAACATCAGGAAGAAACAGCTGAATTTTCTAAGACTCGTAAAAAGGAAGGAAGGCTTGGAGAATCTGATACTCACATTGAGGATAAAGTGAAAAACAGACAGAGAAAACAGCGCTTAGCATACTTGATGGGCTTAAACAAATAGATGGCAGAGCAGTGTTTCGGAGAAATAACAGGACAAAATATATTAAGAGCAACAAGAGACAGAAAGATGTGGAGGGACATGATCATCCACTATCTAAAGAGACACGACACATAAAAGAAGAATTTCGAGATATTTTTGTGTAATTTTGCTAAATATATGTTAAAATGAGATGTCAGTGTTATTTTCATTTTTGCGTCATTTAGACGACAATTTATCTATTGCACTCTGTATATTATAAAACTACCAGTGAAGCTAAGTATTCTCTTTAGCTATAGTACTCGATAACAAGAAATGGACTACTGATAGTAACGAATAAAGTTCAATATACATTCATCTTGTCTCTGTCCAGACTTTCACGAAAATTGCATCCACACGTTAGGAAACCTGATTGCAATGTACATTCTTTAACAATTTTGTAAACTTTACTATCGAGGCTCCTGAAGAGTGGTTGTAATTTTGCGTAACTCAGGTTAGAGACAACATAAGTGATTGATCAATTTCATTTTTACGACTTATCAATCATTTGTAAGTTATTTAAAACCAAAATATTTTTTGATTATGAGATTTTCTTTTGCGAATGAATATTCTATTAATTTTTTTAAAATAACAATGAATTTCCCAAGTTCTACTATTTAATCAAATGCTAGGGAGATACGTATTATTCATATGTTTCCCAAGTAAGAAATTTTCACCCAGGTTCTTACAACCTTTCTCGCAATGGGGATATTAACACACAAGTACACGTACACAAACACACGTACACAAACACACATACACACACACACGCACACATATATAATCAAAACACAGTTTTATATTATGCTATGATTTATGGGTCAGTGAGTTAAGTGCCATACGTGATACACGCTTGGGAGATCATGTCTCGAAACAGACATGACTGACTGGGCAGAAGATTATCCCGCAGTAGGTTGCCATTGCTTTCTGTGGTAAACTGGTTGCCAGCCAAGGCTATAGAACCCAATCTGTCCTGTTATTTAACCCATAACTGGAAGGAAGAGACGGATTAATACCTTTCCCAATGGTATTTGCGCGTAGGTGAATGCAATGAATTCGGCTGGAATTCGAACTCGGCTCCCCGATTTCTCGTTCCGAGCCGATATCCACTGCACCACAACGTACA